>JAYJLV010000056.1:6119623-6131064 GCA_036873485.1 Torymus texanus
CCCAAAATTATTAGTTGTAAATTCGCTTAGTTGAAAAATCACCAACTTCAGAACTCCATAAATTCATAAAAAATAATTGTAGAAAAAAACTTAAAGAAGTAAATGAAAGCTCTTTTTAAGCACTTGGAAATATATTTTTTCAGAATTTTTTTTAACATACAGATTGATGTTTTAGAGGTGTCCTCTTATTCATTGTTTTAATTTTGTTTGTTTTGTTGTGCTTGTTTCTAATTGTTTTTAATTCGTTTGGCAGATTATTGAATTGCATTATTGCTCTATATAACTGTTTTTAATGCTAATAGTTAAGTATCTTTTTGGAATGTGTATACTTTTTTCCTAGTGGTACTTTTGGAGTTAATAAATGCTGATTGTAAGTCTTCGTAATGGTAAGTCATAGTGATTAATAAGAAAAGATTTGGTCTATGCTCATTGGATTTTTATTTAACGTAAATTTGTTTTTATTGATTATTTTAAGGAGTCTAATCTGTAGTTTATTGAGCAGGTTTTTACTGATAGAGTATGCTCCTCCGCATGCTATTATTCCATATGAAATAATGCTGTGAAAGAGGGCGTAGTATACCATCCTTGAGGTCTCAGTAGTCATGATTTTTGACAGTTTATAGAAAATAAACATGAGATATTTTGGTTTGTTGTAAATGTGTTCGATATTTTTATTCCATCTCATGTTATTATTAAAAATAATGCCTAAATATTTGATACTTTCAACTCTTTTGATTTTGATGCCTGGTATGCTTATGTCTAAATTTGTTGGTGTGCTATCTACTTGATTACCGAATTCAATTGGAAACTGTTTTGTTCATGTTTAATGAAAGTTTGTTAAGAGCTAGCCATGTTGATATTTTGTGCTGAGTTTCGTTCATTTTAGTTATGACTTCCTTCCAGGTCTGAGTTGTCGTTACTACAGCTGTGTCATCCGCGTATGAAAACTATGGAATCTTCGGGGATAACTATAGTAGTAAGTCGTTGATATATAGCAAGAAGAGTAGTGGTCTCAAAATAATTCCTTGTTTGACACCCATATTGACAGATACAAATTGGCTGGTTATATTATTTAATTTTACTTTTTGCTGGTAATATTTATAAAATTCCGTAAATGATAAAATTCAATATGTTTATAAAGAAAAATCAGATTTAAAAAGTCACGAAGTGTTATTTCAAAGATAATTTTCAGATAGTTGATAAATAAAGTATCTCCTTATAAATCACAAGATATTATCAGAATTTTGAAAATTTATGGAAGGGGTTTTCCAATGTCAGAAAGTTTCTGACAGTATTATTCTTTCAACAATTCCAGTATACACGCAGTTATTCATCACGAGCGCATCTTGTAAGTTGAAATAAATGTATATCTTCATTTGGTCAAAAAAAGAGTCAGTGTAGGTTTCGACTATATACCAAGAAAAGGTAAGAATTATAAACATTTTTATTTTTAAATAAATACATTTATTAAGCTCTTTTATTTTCATAACAATTTTAAAAGTTCTCATATAAAAAATAAAATTAAAAATATTTTGTACATCAGTAAATGCAACAATTTAATGTAAACTATTAAGGAACAATAACTGAATTTACCCTATTTAACTATATACAAACGAATAAAGTAGCTTATTAAGAAAATTCATATTCTGAATGCAATTGATTACTTTGTTAATTTTCGAGATGCACGTATAATTTCACATGAATAGACTTAATTGTAGTTAAGACAAATTTTAATACAAGAGTTCAGGCACATAAAAAACGTTTTACTTGACTTTTTTTAGAAACGAAATAAAGAAGTTTTAGTATAGATGATTGTTTAGTATATATTTTATTTTTACAAGTCTAGAACTAGAGCTTGGCATCTATTTTCCAAGTTTTATAACCGTGAAATAATAAAAATTATCTGCTACTATTAAGAAATTTCAACATTAAATGAATTTTATTGTAACTATGATCTATTATTATGGAAAAATACACTCATGCTCATTGATGTTAATAAGATAATTTTTTACGAATGTTAAAACTTTCAAAACTAAACAGATAAATAAAATAAGTGACTCCGAAATTACAAACAGGAAGATTGAGAGTATAAATATTTGTTCAAGGTCTAACATTCATGATAAAATATGCATATATAAAAAAAATAACGTGATATGTGCCAAACATGTGATTAAAGAGAAAGCGCACAGAGCAAGTGTTATACGAGACTAGATTAAGTATAATATTATGTAGCAGTTTGTTGAATTAAAGTAAGTAGGTAAGAAACAGCGCAAAAAACTTGTTTAAAGTACGTTACAAGTAAAACTATTATTTAACCGGTGTGAATAAAATTGACAGAGTACATTTTAATAAACAACAATATCAATACAATAAGAGTGAAAAGAAGAAATTATTTTGAAAATGATCCAAATTCTTCAAAAAACATTTATAAAACATCTTCAACATCATTGTACTTTTTATTTTATAATAATAAGAAATAATAAATCCCAATCAAGTTTTTTAATTCGAAGTTTGAATATTAAAAGTTATAAGATTTGTTATATTCGAATCGATATAGGAATAAGCGATCGCTTTAAGCTTATGTATAGTTGTTTGCATCGTATGCCCGCTATCTGCCCGTCTTTTTTTCTGTTTTTTCCTCTTATGATTACTATTACCTATAGTAACTATATAAGTACCAGATACTAGGTCTTGTTGAGATCGTAAGAACCTTGAGGTTTGGATGAAAGTTGTAATGAACAAGTGCTTGAAGGAAATGCTGTGTAATATAGACACTGTCGTGATAGAATATTTGTGTTGACATCAGACAAGAATTTCTTCTTCCTTTTAAAATCTGAGGCTGGAGACTTCTTTGGTTTTCTGATATTTACTAATCAACAGTGCGAGAGACTCTTTTTCCTTAAAAGGTTGTGAAGGGTCTTTTCTCGTTTCCCAAGTTCCATAGCTTATTTATCGACTAAAATTTTCGAAATTCTAAATTGTAAATTTCAAGTATCCTAATTTAAAGTTCTCATCTTTTATACTCATATATTCAATGTCTTAACGGGTGTGAGAGATTCTATAGAAGTTGATGGGAACGCTCAATTATTGGCACATCGGCCATCTCAATTATTTAGTGACGTATGGTATGCCGAAGTTGTTTCAGTGTTGAATTACTAAACTTTAACACGTTTGATTTTAAATAAATTGAAGAATCAGAAACCTGTAGTGTTGTAAAAGAAAGGTCAATTATTAAAATAAAAATTACAACAACTAAATTTGAATTGTCAGCATATTAAACAGTCTGCAAATTCTTATGTTTACTTTAGGTTTTTCAGGCAGTTCAAACGACAAACAATAGCATGAGTCGTTTGTTCTCTTTGACTACACGTTGTATCATCAGCTTCTTCTTAATCAGCATCACGAGATCGATATGGGCCCAGTCGATTGTCGACCTGTTCACAAACCGCAATCAATTGGAAAGCAATATCGTTAACAAGCCAAGCAAAACGCCCTACGACTTTATCATTATTGGCGCGGGTTCTGGTGGATCTGTGGTGGCGAATCGACTTTCCGAAAACAGTAAATGGCGCATTCTACTACTAGAGGCTGGAAAACCTGAAAGTATGCTCGGTCAGATTCCCGTAATCGTGAGTTTCTTTCAATTGACCGAGCACAACAATTGGGGTTACGAGGCGGAACCTCAATCACGTGCTTGCTTGGGAATGAAGAATCATCGCTGTCCTTTCCCAACTGGCAAATCTCTCGGTGGAACCAGTACAATAAACTATATGATACACACGCGTGGTAACAAGCTTAATTATGATATCTGGGCAGCTCTTGGTAATAAAGGATGGTCCTACGAGGAAGTTCTGCCTTATTTCAAGAAAAGTGAGAAGTTCAAGATTCCTGGTAAGTTTCATAACATATACGGTATAGTTGAAAATATAAATAATATAAAAATGTACAATATTTTTTTCAGGAATCAATAATTCTTTGTATCACAACAGCAGTGGCTACGTTTGCGTGGAACACGCACCTCATCACACAGAATTAGCAAAAGCTTTTCTTAAAGGAGGTGAAAAATTGGGTTACAATATTGTAGACTATAATGGCAAAGAGCAAATTGGATTCTCCTATCTTCAACTTAATATGGATCATGGGAAGAGATGTAGCGCTGCAATAGCTTATTTAACTGTACGTCGTCCTAATCTTCACATTTTGACAGGCGCTCAAGCCACAAAGATCCTTATAAAAAACAAAAAAGCTTACGGCGTTAAGTATCTGAGAAATGGCAAGAACTGTACTGTCGAAGCTACGAAAGAAGTTATTTTATCAGCTGGTACTATAAACACAGCACAATTATTGATGTTATCGGGAATCGGACCCAAAGAACACTTGAAGTCTCATCGTATCAAAGTTATTAAAGATCTTAAAGTTGGATATAACATGTACGAGCACGTAGGCTTTTTGGGACTTACTTTCATGGTGAATCAAACTGTTAGTTTAATGACCAGCAGATTAATGACTCCCAGTGCTATAATGGATTATACATTTCGAAACAGAGGTCTCATAAGTGTCCCAGGAGGCGCTGAAGCTGTAGCTTTCATTCGCACGAAATCCGCACCAGATACAAGACCAGATGTTGAGCTTCTTTTTGTAAGTGGATCATTGCATTCTGACGAGGGCATGAGCTTAAAGAAAAGTCTTGGGCTCACGAATGAAGTGTACAATACTGTATTCAAACCAATTGAGAAGAAAGATGCTTGGTCAGTTTGGCCTATAGTACAGAATCCGCGAAGTGTAGGCAGAATTACGTTAAAATCGTCGAATCCTCTGGATGCTCCGGTAATTGAAGCAAACTTCTTCGATGATCCAGTAGATCTGGACATCATAGTAGAGGGTATTAAGCACGCTATTAAAATATCCAAAACCAAACCTTTTGCTGTCTATGGAAGTGAGCTGCACAAGACGAAAATACCTGGATGTGAACAATTTGAATTTGCAAGTGACGAGTACTGGCGATGTGCTGTTAAAAGTTTACCATCGATTATGAACCACGAAATAGGAACAGCAAAAATGGGACCTTCGACTGATCCAACCGCTGTTGTTGATCCTGAACTGAGAGTCTACGGTATAAAATCGCTTCGAGTTGTCGACGCTTCAATTATGCCAACCATTCCTACGGGACATACTAATGGTATCGTTTATATGATTGGCGAAAAAGGTGCCGATATGATTAAACAAGCGTGGATATGAAATTCAAGTAGCAATTCTAATAAAAAAACGTAATAAAGTAAGAGAAATTTATGTAAATACAAGTATAAAAAACTTGTGTAGGATAAGACGTAAATTATTTAACTAGTATATAGGTATATACAAAAGTAAAAGGTTCATGTAATTAAATGAAATCAATTTCTTGTGTAAGTTTTAAGAATTCAATCATATTTATATTTGTATATAAACAGAAAAACAATGGAATATTGTAAACAAAATTGAAGAACTTGAAAAAATGTGAAGAAAAAATATGAAAATTAAAGCATGTTTTATAAATTTTTATAATCTTTCGCATTTGTTAAAGAATCAATAGCATACTGTTCATTACTTATTATCTTACTTAAATAAGATTAAATGGAAATAATTATTTTTTACTCACTCATTCACAATAAATATGCATTCTGTTAACATTTTTAAATAAATTATTTATTTATTTTCCTCATGATTTATCTATCCAGCGCTATTTTATTAACGATAAATACATTTATCAAAACAATTCAATCTCAATAAAAAATACAATTTTAATTTTATTTTGTTTGTTTAAACAACGTCAAGGATACGTCTTTAGAGCGCAACGACGTGGTTTTGGTTGCAAATATACAGGCGCCCTTGTCTCTTGTGATGTCAAAATCCTTTTTTGTTTTATATTAAAATTTTATTTAATTAAATTACAATGTGTTTAGCACTCGCAAAATCTATGGCATAGTAAATCTTTTTTATTTATATAATATTTCTAATAATGTTCAAAAGTACAGTATTGAAAAAAGGTCATTCAAGTGAATTTATATATTTTATTATTTTTTTTTATAAAATCATGTGAAATAAGAAAATAAAAATTACTATTAAAAACTTAAAATATAAAAATGTGCAATAATAAGCGATAGAATGTATCTACCCAATAAAATTAATTTTTCGAAGAGGTAAAGAGATTGACATCAGTAGAGACTAAGATTGATGGTACGGATTGATGTTGACCTTTAGCAAAAAATAAATATTTGCTAAATTAATTTGAGCTACCATTTAAAGTTCAATGCACATAATATATCTGTAGATATTTGGAAACTGTTTCGCTAGTTACATGTTATTTTATAACAGATGTTTTTTTAAAAGGCTTCGAAAGTCTGTGAAAAATAATATTTTTCATAACATTTCAAGGATAATAAAATTACAAGACATGTTAAATTTATAAAATGGTTTTACATATTTATTAAGCGACATTCCTCATATTGAGATAGAAAAAAAATTTGGAAAATGAAATTTATAATTAATACAAAATTGAATTTTCATTTATCAATCTACTATAATATTTAATTTTATAAACTGTAAATAATAAATTAATATATGTTGTTTTTATATATAACTGTGACGACAAGTAATTTAATAACTGACATATTTTAAGAATATTAATGGCCTGTAAATAATGCAGAATAAAGAAAAAACAATTCACTTAGTAATATCAATAATGATTTATTCGTAATAAATTGTACACTTTCATCCATTCTGTCCATATAATTAATTACGATCTGACACTGGATCAATTGTTTCTCCACCTCTGATTTGACCCCATCCAATTAAACGCCAATGTTTTTCTACTCTTCTAGACAATGCAATCTTTTCGTCAATTTCTGTACAAACTGGATTCGTTAAACTGATTTTTGCAAGATCAGCCTTAGTCGCTAGTACACGTCCTCCTGTACTAAGTGATCCAATATTCACTAGGAGAACTTCATTCTTTGAGAGTTTAGGTACTTTAGCACCTTTCTTATCTCCCTCTGTTCTGACACCTAACAATCTCTTCAAGAGATAATACGAAATTTCCAATTCAATAAATATCTTTGGCAAAGCACCTACCGCTCCCAAAATTTGACCAACCAAACGATCTGCTCTGCATAATGTTGGCTCAATTTTTGTTCCCACTCCAATAAGTCCACCAGGAACAGCAAATTGAAGTTCATTTTGCTCGGTGTACAAAGAAACAATTCTTGAAAAAATGGGACGGCAAGTAAGCTTGCCTTCACTATCTTTAGAAACTAATCCTGGACGCACCTCTATTTCCATTCCTACTTTCAGCACGCCCTTAAGAATACTGCCACCAGCAACACCACCTTTTAAATCATCAACTTCACATCCAGGCTTGTTTACATCAAAAGATCTAATAACAATTAATCGTGGCTCCGATGTGAAATCTCTTGGTGGAACAGGAATCTTCTTGGTAATATACTCACATAAAACTTCAATATTGTATTTCAGCTGTGCAGAAATAGGAATGATTGGAGCTCCTTCAGCAACTGTACCCTGCACGAATTTCAAAATCTGTTCATATTGTTCCTTAGCCTGTCCTTCTTTAACTAAATCAATTTTGTTTTGTAAAATAACGATATGTTTGAGTTTCATAATTTCAATAGCAGCCAAGTGCTCCGAGGTCTGGGGCTGTGGGCAAGACTCATTACCAGCTATCAATAACAGTGCGGCGTCCATAACAGCAGCTCCGTTCAACATAGTTGCCATAAGAATATCGTGCCCAGGGCAATCTACAAAGGATACATGACGTACCAATTGAAAGCGACCAGAACAATTTGTTCTCAAACAGGGAAACGAGTCATCTTTACTGCTTCCACCAGAAATGTAACAAGCAGGCCTGGGACACTTTTCATTGTCGCATTTGTAAATCTTGGCATTGGCATAACCAAGCTTGATAGTAATGTTCCTCTCCAATTCATTCTTGAAACGTACAGTCTGCACACCTGATATAGCCTTGACGATGGTCGACTTACCGTGAGCCACATGTCCTATGGTACCAATGTTAATGGTAGCCTGTCTACTTATAACCTCGCGCGACAGCGCTGTGAGTTGGGTTACGTCGAGTTTCGAAAGATCCTGTTTGTAGAGGTTTGGCTGACCAGTGGTCACTCCTACGTTTTCTTCGCCGCCCATTTTCGTTACAATTAGTGTACTTTTTCGTAGAATATGTTAAACTTCAAAGATCTGACAGCGCTCGTTTCAGTTCACTATACATTTAACGACTGGCTACGACTGTAAGAAGACTACCGTTGCATTTGGCTAATGCAAGTCGCCGATTCGTAGACGAGTGTCTTTCACGTGCGAATTGTTTGGAATTTTCGCACGTATTATCGCGTTTGTTGTATAGCCGAATCGACGACGTTAACCTATACAGCACGATGGCAAACGTGTATAGGAAAGAGGCTTTGGCATGGGTTGCATCATGTAGGTAGCGGTAGCGGCATTGTGGGTTGTGGCGGCGTTTCCGTAAAATCATTGAGGACGCTTAGTCGGAGTTTACAAACGAACCGATTGGTCGGCGTGATTTCGGAGTAAAGTTCACGGCCAATCGGGGAAGCGCATTGTGGAATGTGGCTCTGTTCCTGTGTACCGAAACGCCAGTGTTTGTATACCGTCACCAACGAAGTCAGAAGGAGATCAGGATATATAGGAGTTTCATATTACATTACATGAAGATAAAAACAGTGACTGTTATGCGTCATTGTTCACCTATATAGTTCACCTATACAGAGGAACAAACTATTTGCGATCTGGACGAGAAAATTTAAATGCCTGGATTTATACCTTTTTGCTGTCAATTTGAAATTTTACTTGTTCTTGACATAAGTTAATTTTTCTAAATCAATAATTTTAATTTATTCATGAAAAAGTATTTATTATCTTGAGTAAATAAAAGAAAACCCTTTTTTTAAATATAAAAAAATACTTCAAACAGAATACTAACATTTAGATAACATAATATTTGAATTATCATGAGACAACTTTTGGTGTATTTCGTTCACTGTTTAATTGTATTAATTCAAAACAATGAAAAATAATTAATGCAACTCGAAAATTCGGAATATCAATTTTATGTAATTCATATACTATTTTTATTGTTTATTTTCGGACTAATGTAATTTTAAAAGCCCTTTTAAAATAACTAATATTTTTTAATTAAGTAATAAGTTAGCGTATTTTGGCTTTATTGCATTGAAATTTTAACATAAAACTTTCTGTCGCTGAAAAATTCAGTTTTGAATTAACAACTTTAATTCTATGTGAAAAAACATTAGGAAAACGGATATCTTGATTTTTTTCACAGAATTATGTTTTATTTCACTTTTCAGTCACTTTTGTATTTTAGTATTTTTTTTAGAACTTGTTCTAAGGTTTAAATCAGCTCTATAACCTGAAAATCATGCACTTTGTTAACTAGTTAAAATTATTGATACCTAAAAACTTTAAATATACATTAGCGAATTCACATTATTTATAAAAAATCATCAACATCGTTTGAATGGCCAGCCTCTTGGGCGTATGATTTTAATCCAGTTTATATGCCATTTGCCTTGCCTAAATTTTATCTTTTACCGACACTCTTGAAATCGTTTTTGTAGCCGGTGGCAAAAAACGAGTAACCCCTACGACTCCCAAGAAATTCATTCAAGCTTGCCGGAACAACGCGCGAGTTATTTATAGAGACCCTATATATAAAAAAATCAATGATAGTTGTCCAACAGGCCCCGCGATGTACCATGCGACAGCCTGGAAATTATATATATAGAAGTTTAAGTCTTCTCGGGTATGTACAGGCGAATCAGTAGGCCATGTGTATATGCCCTCTGTTTGCTTCAAACGCCAACTGGTTAATTCCATTCATGCTAACGGTTCCTTCGAAGGGAGTAACCAATCAGCGCCAGAAGCAGGCAGAGGAAATGAAAAGCAGAGCTAGCAGAACAGGCTATTATTACAGCTACAGCCAGATACTTTAAATATAGATGTAAAGTAGCTGAGAAAAATATTCAATTACACAGGCACATAAAAATAAAGAATCGGTCAGTAATTTTAACTAGACTATCATACCCCCCCCCCCTCTATTTTGATCTTTCTAACATGATCAATTCGGGGTCATAATTGCTTCATCATCGCATCAGGGTTTTGACACACTTGAAGTATAAGATTGTTAGGCTATCTTAAAAAACAGTCTCGCATATTTATTTTTTTAACTTTACCATCAATATAATGAAGTACCTTTCATTTTAAAATCTATTTTGAATCCTTCTTTTACGATGTTTTTCCAAGATATCGCTATGATAATTTTAAACGATATTAATAAATTCAATTGTAAGATTTACATGCAAGTTTTCAAAATTATCATAGTGATAAATATCTTAATAAAAAAAATCGCGAAAGAATAATTCAATATGGATATTAAAGTTGATGAGAAGATCTACTATATTTTGTTCATACGTTTCTAGGAATTACTGAAAAAAAAATTATTTAGTTACCAAAATTATAGTATTTTATTCATTCATTTAGTCATCCACTGTCCTCTAACTCATTCCAAATAATGGATTACAAAGTTTAAAAAACTTCAAAATAAATTCGCGACAATGGCTGCGACAATCTCCTAATACAGTTTAAAATCGACTAATTTTCATAAATGTTGCACGGAGGAAGTTTTATATTTATATTTTGCTATTGTACATTAGACATATAACAAATTATTTTAAGATTAGAAAATAAGGTAACTTAGGCTAATTCGGCCACCTCAAGCGGCATTTTTTTATGTAAAAAATTTATATAAAAATGTAGTGTCATTTTCAAACAAATAAGAGCGATTTACAAGGTATAATTTTCATATTTAGGAACTACCGAAATTAATTATTTAACTTTCGAATACATGGAGGTAGAGAATTCTAAAAATAGTCAAATTAGCTTACTGGCTAACTTATCCCAATATACCATTCAAATTTTTAATGTATTTTTTTCCAGATCTTAGTTCGATATCTGTACAATTTCACAACAATCGTTCGTAATATCTGTTTTAAAGATAACAATGAAAAATATTTTCCAAAAGCTATCATTAGTTTATTTGCAAGTGACTTGTTTTTAGAGATCCGAGGACAATTTTGAGTCATTATCCATAATAATCTAACAACCATGTTAACAATTCAATTTTCATAAGACGTAACTTCACATTTATTACTGAAAATAATTACTTAATAAATAATATATCGATAGTAAGATGAATATTTTATTCTGAAACGTTGTTATGATTTGGTGGCCCTGAAAAGGGCCGATTGAAAGATGTGCAATATGAAGTAATTTAAGATGATTTCTCGGTCTTCTTGGGCAGAAGAACAGCCTGGATGTTGGGAAGAACACCACCCTGGGCAATG
>JAYJLV010000056.1:6131164-6151478 GCA_036873485.1 Torymus texanus
GGAAGTACATTATTATAAAATAATATATTGAGAGGATTAACGTGGTACTAGTATTGTTTTTTGTCCGGTCTAAAATGCATTTTTTATTGTTTTGACGTATTTTTGTTTTGCCTTCAATTTCTAGTTTTGATAATCCATTTTTTTACATGTTTTCCAAAGATGCGGTTATAAAAAGTACAGTTTAAATGTATCAGAAAGTGCACTAAAATATGTATTTTTAAATAAGTTATAAGACCTATGCCCTATGAAATCCGCTGTTTGTTCTGACGCGATAACTGGAGTAAAATCGATTTAAAGTTTTATAAAAAGATAGTTATCATAAATTTTATAGAAAGATTAGTTCATAAATTTCAGATATATTTGCGATTGAATTTTTTTCTTAGTTTTTTTTTCAAATTGTAATTTATGTATTGATTGGACAACTTGTTTTTGAAATATTTGAAGTAAAAAGTTTTGAAGTAAATTATTACCATATAACGAGTGAATCAAAAGATCTATTTGACTGATTTTGAGTGGATTGAAATTGTTTTTCTTTTTTGTTTTAGATTATTAAGTAAGTAAATATATTGTTCTATTGTTAAATGTCCATTTAAATTGTTTTTTGATGTTTGATCTTTTATTTTTCCATTTTTTAAAAATATTTTAGAATCAATATTGCATATGTATTATTAATGCACTAAATACAGAATGAAATTTCCTATACGTAAAAAAAGTATTATTTATAATAAATTTTAATTATAATTAGTCTTAAGTTATTGATGAAAACATGATTTTCCATGAATACTTTGTACCTCAAACAATTATTTTTATAAGTTTTTTTGTTTCTTAATTCATATTTTGTTATGTGTATTTTGTACGAAAGTTTTCCTACTGATGTATAAGACAAATTCTAGTATGAGAAACTTAATTATTAGAATTCAAAATAAAAGGTATCACTATATAAATCACTTTAAAGAAATCATGTGCCAATAAATCGGCAGCGTATTTTTAATCATACTTTATCTCTCTTTTCTGTAAAGTATGAGTAGAAATAAATATCGATTACTGTGCACTGATTGCAATTATTGATTCATTTTAATTCTAATTAGAAAGTTAATATAATTAGCCATCCCCACGTAACAAGTGCAGTAACTATTTCGCAATTGATTTTCATTATATTTTAATAAAATTTGTTTCTGAATGGCATAAGAAATTCTTTATTCGTTAATTCGTACAGAATATGTCAAAATTAATCCATCACATCCATATCACTTTACGAATGGTAATAACTCCAGTCGTAAATGCTTATATATAATGATCAGCAGCGGAGCAATACCTATGGACGCAAATAAACATGAATCAATGCATCAATAATGTGCTCACGGAATCGCGCCTAAACTTTGCTGCAACATCGGCTCGCATTCATTCCCGCGAGCCACTTATCAGTAACTATCGTTTATAAAAGCCGGAATTTCAAATTCTATTGAAGCTGCCGCGATAACTGTGCGATTTGAAACGCTCGCACAGCAGCAAGCTTTCATTCTCTATATACTATATATATATACTATATATATATATAAACGCAGACGCGCGCGCGTGCCAATACGATAGTCACGTGGGGTTGAAGCGAGCGTGAGCGCACGTGAGCTGTCGCTTTTGAATTGAAATTCGCGCTTGCGGCTATGGACTGATCGATATATACCACGCGTGCGATCCCGACCTTTGCGTCGGCGCGGGCAATGGGGCCGCATGTGTATATATAAGGGATAGAGAAAAGGCGCGCGCGGTGTTCGCTTTAACGCGCTCGCAATTTTAGCATGGATATAATAGTGTAGTGATTGTATAGAGAGATGTGCATAGGTTAATTGCCCGTAGAGTTCATACACGTGCGCGCGGGCTGCGGATGAAAGGAAGGAAGGAAGGGAGGGAGGCAGGTGTAATTTTGTTATTGCAGTATGTTGCGGCCAGTGCCGTGGCATCTATACTGTGTAAGACCGATTGTTAACCTTTTATTAACTGGTTATTAGCCTCGTTTCAAGCAACCTCCTCGGTAACTCGCGCATCTTTCTTACAATCGGAAAAACTCGATATGCTTCATCAATGTTGCTCATTTTTTATACTGTTCATTTAATTTGGACTTTTTACATGTATATGATCTTTTAGTTAGTTTTTACTTCCTCAAAGAAAGTTTAAAGCGGTAAAAAAAATTTCCGGACAAAAAAGTTGCAAAAACAAGTTTTCAAGTTAAAATATTTTGATTTTGAGAATATTAGTTTTGTGTCTATATAATAGATGGGTGTATATGTAAGTAGGTGTTTAGCCAACATCTCGAGAACTATTTAATCGATTCTGGTTGGACAAGGCGCTTTCTCTTCGCCGGAATGGAAATTTTTAGGCACTAACTTATTTGTATTTTCATTAAGTTTCTTTTGGTTTCTTAACTCAAAAGTCTTTTAATTTTTTTTTAATTTTTATTTGTCACAGTCAATATTTCTTAATAAAATCTTTAAACTGCTTACTTTCTTGTTGGTTCTTTTTGCAATTATATTTAGTCTACCATTTGTTGAAAGAAAAATATTCATTTATTTCTTTGATCATTTTCTTTTTCAAAATACTTTATTAATTGAAATAAGATGTTTATCACTTATTAAACTTATTAAATATACTATATCGTGTCAAAATTCCAAAAGATTATCTTTTTTTATAGTTAAGAAAAAAATTATTTTAGAAAAAATGCGTTTTCGTTGTTGTACGGTATCATCAAATTCCTATAATAATATTCGCATTATATAAATGGGTCTCTCAGAAATTTATTCTTTCAAATGAATAAAATTAAGAAAATTATTTCTTATATACATATAATAATTTCGCTTTCTTCTTGGCTGTCTTATTATTACTGTCTTATTATTATTACTATTAAATTATTGTGATAATTTCGTATAAATAAAGTATAAAAAATTACTATTTTTTATGAATTTTTTAGTGTTGTAAAATTACTCATTAACAATAAAAATGAAAAAAAAATCTAGGTATTAGTTTCAGGTACCTGCACGTCAATAAATTGACGGTATAGTTTTATTTTTTCATTGTTTTTAAGGAACGATTAAAAAAAGTACCATAATGTGCAGGGTTAAACTTTTTTTTCAAAGAGAAGAATTTTCTAAATCGCATATTTATATGTATTTAGTTATCCTTATACAAGAAAATTTAATAAGCTTCATTTTACACCTATAAAAAGGAACATATTACGCGTTACAGCTTAATTTCTTTGATAAAATAATCTTTGATAGCCTTAGCAAGAATAAAAATAGCCCCTTCTGCATTCAACCCTTTCTACGTAGGGTAGTCAAGATAACTGGCATATAAAGTACCTAGAGCTTCTATATAATTCAAGCGCAGAGGGGTCGAAACGCAAGCTTGGCGTACATCGTCAGCAAATTGGCTAATTAATCAAAGTAAAAGATTTCGCTTCGTGTCCAGTCGGAAAAAAAGAAAACAATGAAAACAAAAAAACAAAAAGAATTATAAAAATCCATGAAATGTCCTCTTTACCGCAATGTGTCTTTTCAAATGAGAAGATTGTTCGCCAAGTTATTCGCGGTATATATACATCCACCACCCGCGAAGTTTCCCTCGCGTATGCATACACCCGCATGCGCGCATGTCAATAATTGCACACGACGTTTGCGCAAACAGCAATCTAAGGTATACGCGGGCATAGCCCTCTGCCATTCTTCCTATATATATACCTATATATATACCTAAGCGCGGAAGAAAAGTTCGCGCGCAAGGCAAAGGTTCTTTTCCGGGCTCGCGCGAAGGAGGAAAAAGATTGCATAATTGCGTATGGGTCGTCGACCCTGAAACCGTCGTCGTCGTCGTCGTCGTCGTCGTCGTCGTTTGCCTTTGCTAGCACAATATCCTATATAACAGCAACCCGACAACGCGTCGTTTTCGGTCTAACCGCTTCGCGCGACAACGTGCATGTATACATTATACTCTTCGGTCGCTTTTGCGCGAGTCACGAAGAGCCACAAGGCGCACTCTAGCCTAGGGGATGGATGCACGCGCTCGCAAGCTGCCTATTGAAAGCCCATCCGTCGCGTCTCTATTTCACCGTTGTACTTGTATATACACACGTTGCGTGAGGCTCGTAGTATGAAAAAGAGAGAGAAAGAGAGAGAGAGAAAACGATAGGGTGTATATATGTATAGGTATAGGTGTGAGGGAGTTCCCCCGAGTAGTGGCAGCAGCGTCATCTCCATGGAAACGCGCGGCGCTTTAGGCTTATCGCGTGTGCACAGTGCGCGAACGCGCGTGCGCCCTATTCTTGCGAGTGTATATAAGGTTGATACGGAAGCCTGGCTGTCTTTACTTCAGAAACGCGCAGTTGTACACTTGGAAAAACTTTGCTGAATAATTTAGACTCGATTTCATACGTTTTTGTGTTTACTGAAAGTATTAAAATTTTTTTTAGTTCTATATTTTGAATTTATATTATTCGACAATTTAGTTTATCTCGATATGAAAGTTATTGTTTGTAAGCAATGTCGTTTTAAAGTTTTAAAAAAAGAATCTGAAATCGGAGCAAATAATGTTATGCTTTCTTTTTTCAAAATTAAACTAAGAACGGTAACCCCTGTGTACCTGGCTTTGGTTTAAATACCGATTCTGATTGCGTATACAAAAAATATTGTACGAAAAAAAATTTAATTTAACAGTAAATATCTTAAACTTTTTTTATTTAATACTCCTGTTTAAAATCAAGTTACAATCGAAAATCGCCAGGTATTATGTGTATAAAAAAATGATCAATAGGAAAAAGTTTTGTTTTAATATTAATTATTATATCTTTTCCATTAATCATTTTAGTGGAAAATCAAATCCAGTCAAACAATAATGGAAACTTGACTATTTTATCTTCTATTGCGTTTGTAAAAATTGTTCGTCGAAAGAATGTTCAATACCCTATTACGTGTTTTAATTAGTTTTAGCAAGATATGTTAGATTTATACTGGAAACTAATTGTTGATACCTACTTAAAAATAGATTTTTGTAACTTTGGGTTTTCTCTGGCATTTTTATATTTTGCTACAGATTTAGCACAATATAGGACCTTAGATACCTACAATTATACGAGTATCTGTTAAAAAATTCGTTTCAACACGTCAAAATTTCGCTGAGGTATTTGTATTACTTAATCACAAGGTATAAGATGTACGGGCATATAAATGCATCCTGAGAAACTCTTAAAATGATCTTATTTGTGTTAAAAATAGTTTTTATATTCTACATTTTAAAAATTTACCTCTACACGTAAAAAATGTTTTTGTAAATATACTAAAAATTTGTAAAATTACACCAATTTTTCTACCTAAAATAGGGTAAATTTACGTCTCCCAGACCAGTAAAATTACAAATTTTAGCAATTTTACAACGTTGATTGTAAAATAACTACTCTGAGTGTTGGTTATTTTGGTTTACTCATTCAGCGTAAGAATTTTACACCTAGCGAAAATACAACCGGTGTTGGAAAAGTACAACCACCGTGTAAAATCTATCCCGTCCGATGCGGTCGAGATCTCGAAAAATGACTACTCAAAGCGTAAATTTACATTTTTGTTGTAAAATGACTACATTCAGTGTTGGTTATTCTGTTTATTAGAGTTCACTACTCTCAGAGTAGTAATTTTACGAAAAAAATTTTTACAGTGTAGTTTTTTAAAGTGAATGTTTCCCTTTTCAAACTTTGTCACTGCGATCTTTTCATATTACACGTATAAAAGAAAAAAAATTCATTAAATCTATAGACGGTAGTAAAAATGTTTCTATTAAAATTTTCTTAATAATAATGTTATGAAAATAAATTTGAAATATACTACATAAAAACTGAATTTAATACACAATAACAGTGATATACAGGAAAACAATATAAAGAAAACATTCGTTTCACTTTTAATTTGTAAATGTATTATTTACAATTTCAGATAAGATATGAATAGTCATGCTGTCCAGTGGTACACTTTCTAATTTTATAATTTTTTTCATTCTCAATCCCGGGAAAGACCAAATCTACTGTTGTCTTTAATCAATAAGTTTCACCGACCTTCGGAAATTTGGAAGAGAGAAATTTTGGAGAGCATGATATAATTTTGTATAAAATAATGAATTATTGAAAAATTAAAAAAATATTTCAATATGAGTTTTTTTTTTCGCCCTCGGTTCTGTCTGGTGGGCTTGTCAGGAAAGCACAAACACATCTTTTCTCGTCACACGTGATCAATTTTTTAAGAATTCTACTGACTATGTCAAGTGAACGGAAGCTTTAAGTGGTATAAGTGATATATTTGTTTATTAAATTGTATAGCGTGTCTACCTAGTGTCAATTAGATGAAAAAATCCAAAATTTCTCTTTACCAAATCCTCGAGGGTTGACGTAACTTATTGATTAAAGACAAGAATGGATTTACTCATTCCCGGAATTAAAAATTAAGAGAATTATAAAATTAGAGAGTATACTACTGAACAGGACGACCGTTAGTATCTTATCTAACAATTCAACATAAGAAGCTGATGTTAGAATCATATAAAATAATAAACAATTTTATTACGAAGAGAAAAGATTTCAGAAGAATTTACAATATTAAAACCAATTTTAATATATACTGTTTTTAGAATTTGATCACAAATTATCGATCTATATAGTAATTTTTTTTTATTCAAACTGGCATCTTTATAAATATTCGAAAAATACTCTTTTCGTTACAAACTGGATGGATCGCAATAAGTTTGTTTTGAATGAGTTTTGTTAATTCATTTAAATTACCATGAAAAATATCATTATTTTACTTTACTTTTATAATATTTTTAGCTAATCTTTACATACTATTTTCAGTAAGATAATATTTAATAATATATTAATCACATCAAATTTTAACGATGAAAGAAACCTTTAGCCGGGGTGGGAAATCGATCCTGAGTCTCCGGGTTGAAATATGAACTTCTTACTGCAACTTCACTACTGCATACATGTACATATTAATTGTGATCCGAATCGTTTACATACGTTTCATTATATCAGAAATAGGTCGACAGTGTCTTTAATATCGTTTCAGAGAATGTGATAGAAAATAAACAAATAAATAAAAAGTACAAAAAGAAAAAAAAAGAATATAGATAGGCAGTTATTAGACTGAGTTAATAAATGAATTATTCGAGTGCCGATTAAAATTAATCCTACTAAAATTATATGATCAAGGTTTTTAGGGTACAGCATTGCAGATTGTGTTAAATTAGTCGCACACGATACTCGCACGTGTTGTGTTTACAGTGCGCATGCGCAACGCTGCATATTGCTATATATATAAACATACTGTCTTCTAAACTCTGTCAGTTCTAAAGGAAAAATTGTATGAAGATTGATTAATTGCTTGTTAGGAAATTTATGATTTGGGATTTTTACAGAACCTTTTTTGTAGTTTGTCTTAGCCAGGCTGCAAAAATTACCACAACTCTGATATATGGATTACTTTTGTTGGTATGTGCTCCGATTATTCGTATACAGTATCGTAATTTTTAACCAGACGTTTTGTTATATTTCTAAACAATTTTCTTGATGTATTAAAAGTTATATTAATTTTATAAAACTGCACTTTTTCTAAGAAAATAATGTTTAAAATTATTATTATCTTTCAATTTTTTAATTTGGTAATGATTAATGCATTCTTTTATCAAATTTTAAATCTTAAAATAATTAATTCTTCAGGAAAGTCTGAGGGATCCGAATCACAGATTTAAATCTAACTTTAAGATATGTTTTTGGATGATAAAGCATAAAGAAAGGTACTTATATTAGACCTTAACGCTTAGAAAACTTATGCAACGGACTTTACACTGGTCGATTTGATACATATTTTGGTGCATTTTCGTTACTTAAGTTTCAATTTGCATAATTTTGGAAGCAAATAATATTTTTAACTTACAAAATATAAATAAAAATTCGTTTTATCTAGTTGTATTTCCTATTTTCGAATAAAATTTCAGTCTTTCTAAAAGTGAATGAATATCATTTCAAGAAGAGGTTTCTTCCAAGATTTGTTTTCAATGTAAAGCTATAAAAATATTCAGAAGTTGAAAATTTGGTCTCCTCATTCAGTTCCTACGTATGTTGAATGGGACCTCTCATTACAAATTGAATATAAAAGGTTTCAAACACTATATACTTTCGACATCTTTCATGGACTTCAAAAACATGTATATATGTATACATTCATTAAAAATGCAGCCGTGCGAAAGGGTGGCCTGCATAAAACAAGTCATACCTTATCTCTGTTTACGCGTATATATACGCTTTTCACGCACAAACATCCTCATGTACACAAAGCGCGTCTAGGCGGCATTATAGAGCCAGGGTATATAAGTATATATACGTGTGAGCGCGCGCGACGAAGACTAGACTAGACATCGCGCGTGAGAGACAAGACAAGGTTGCGCGCGACAAGGCAACGCGCCACACGCTTTTCAAGGGCGCACTTCCTCCTTATACACCCGCGCCTTCTTACCTCGCTCTCTCTATCTCGGCCTTCACTCTATAGCGCATGCATTGCCCTACCCATCGTCGTCGCGTGTGTCTCTTCCTTCTTTCTCTTTCTCCTCTTCTTTCTTCTCCTCCTTCATCGCGCTCTCTTCATCTTCAGCTTATTGCAAGCCGTTGGCTGGAGGTTTTGCACATGCAGGCAGCGCGTCGCTCGATAATACGCCTCTGTGCGCAATTTTCGTGTATATATCTATGGGCTGCGTGTGTGTGCAGTGTGTTTATACGCGTGGGGTTGTTATACGCCTGGCCGTTGGGATGGGATTACTTAATTTTTGCCCCGCGGGTATATCAGCACGCAAATCCAGTTAGTGATTAATGGGGTACGTCGCTTTCGGTGCGGAAGAGAGGGAATTTTTTATCAAAGTGGAACTGTTAATTTCGCGTGCTTCGTCCTACGATTATTTTTCGTTCTATATAGAGATAAGAGAGATGTTTTTTGTGGAATTTACATTTTTATACATGCTTCGTTGTTCTAATAAATTTTCCTGTACTGTCGTCTTGACGAAAGGGATTATAATACAAATCAGACCATTAAATCATCTACTTTAAATATCAGAAAGCATGCGACCAACGCATTAACAATTACAAACAAAAAAAAAGTATTATAAAAACTGTATAGTAAAAAAGTGAGCGTAATAACAAGTACAATAAACTCAAATAAAATATTATTTATTATATATGGTACAATATGAAACTGACAAAGTGTATAATAAAGTTAATTTATACTGAAACTTTGTGACTGCTGGTTTTAACTCACCTCATGACGTCAACTAATGTGCAACTGTTCCGAGCTTGCTTTTAGTACTGGAGTGAGGTTTGTCGGATCTTTCGCCTGGTCTTTTTATAGACTTGAAATTTTTCAAATGATTTTGTCCGCCAAAAAGACAATGACAGTATTGTCTTTTATATAAAAGCGGGTAAAAGCCTCTTTGTACATCAAAGAACAGAGATGTCTTTGAAACATAAAATGATATCAAACATGTTCAAAAGAATTATCAAAATAAATTAGAGTTAAATGTATATTCATACAATCATCTATAGATTTATTTCAAAGATACAATTATTTATTTGCATCAAAACGCGAGTAAAGACTTATTAATGAAACTGATTTATGAATGAAATAGAGATTTCTAGTTTTGCCAAATTTCATTTAATTTAATGTTTTTTCTTTTTTTCTAATATAAGTTTTATAATGGGTGCAAAATGAATAGAGGCGAGACGTGACGTTTATATAATTGAATAATCCCTATATAAAAAAGTCATGACCGGATGTTGTGAAGCCAAGATAAACGTTATGTGATTGGCTCATACGTTTAAGTTAGGAAGTCGAAACGTCTTGCAGGTTAGGGCGCGGAACGCGCGCTGTTCAAACCTCTAGTATGTCAAAAAATTATGATTGAAAATATCAGTGATCGAATCGTATTTTTTCTTAGAAAAATCAGATATCAAAATCTGACGATCTATTGCCCCTCAAAGTTAATAATAATAAGTGCACGGAAAGAAATGTTTAATTAAATATTATTCTAATTTCTATAAAAAATTACTATAGATTATGTTTTACAATACCCGACAGTAGAGTGAAAATTCATGGTGAAACAAATTTTTTCACAACCTACATTACCGACTTTACTTTTTGTTATGATCATTTTGAATGCTTAGATAAAAATGGGTCACGGCATGCCCTATGGGTAACAACACGGGACAGATGTCGTATGCGTGTAAGCATCCATGCCGTTGGTATATCATATTCAATTTATTTTTTAACGCTAATAAGATCGGAGTTTTTCTTATTTTTTGCAAAAATGTTGCGATTAAGAACATACATGCCCTCTACGATATTAAAAAATTCGTTGGTGGTTATTTATATGTGGACCTGTACGATCCTTTAACGTTCAATCGGTTGAAATGCAGAGTAAAAAGATCTATGTTTAAAAAATCTCCTATTAAATTAAGGAGCTTATTAAGATTAAGAAATTCAGTCAATTATTTATGGGTCTTACTATAGGTACGTTAAGTAAAAGGTTAAGTAAAGACTTAAGTAAAGAGTTAAGTGAAGGGTTAAGTAAAGGGGTAAGTAAAGGGTTAAAAAGGTTTAAAAAGGGTTAAGAAATGTAAAGGGTTGTGGAAGAAATAATAATTGATATAAAATGTTGATAAAGGGTTAAAAATAAATATAGAAATTTTTTATTTAAACGGATCAATCAATATTTTAATAATTTTTAAATATTGCAGATAATATTATCGAATCAAAATCTGTTAGAGAATATTTGAATTTATTTCTTGGGTCATTCAAGGTCGTGAGCCTAAAAAGGTGATGTAATAACATACTGGGGATTCAAATAGATTTTTGGCTAACCGATGAACTTGTAACAATAATTCAATGGGGCGTTTTAAACTGATTGCCTCGGCACGATAATGTGTAAACGGTTCAACGATTACACGAGCATTTTCGATCTCTTTTTCCCCCTCTCTCTAGCTTTTTTTGCTGACGTCTGAAATAGCCAACGTACCACTGGACGCTTTCGTTTTTATACGCTTCTTCCGATATTTTCCACTCTTTCTAATCGATTTTAAGTGCGGCGTCTAGTGAACTTTGCGACTTCAAACTCTGGATTTAAAGCAGGGATCTTTCTTCATTCTGTCTAGTCTCTTTTTAAGAGAATCCAAGAAATAGTTTTAGGTACTTACACATTATACTTAGTGAATTATATTTATTACTTCCTAGTGTAGATATTATATAAGCTAGTATAGATACTATTAAGTTGAAAATGTTTCCACGTGTAACACCATATTTTCTCAACATTTTTCTTATATTCATTGATATTGGAATTCTTGAAAACATCATACATATAAACTAACACAAGTAATAAATGCAAATGAAAAAATTAAGCAGAAATCTAAATTATACTGTAATTTCGTTAAAGATCTTTAACGTATTATTACATCATTTAACCAAATACTAAATAACAAGAATTATTATTTACTATTACAGGGTCGGCAGGAGATAATTATGTGGGGCTTTACCCGGTGACGAAATGCCTTGAGCGATAATGCTGTTGGCAAGCGTCGCATCGATACCGACGATCACCGGCGCCATCGAGGAGGAATACGCCAACAGCGAGACCAACAGCGGTCTGTGCGATGGCTACGTTACCGATCACACTGATCTCGGTTCCGATATCGACGAGTCCGAGTATCGTCGAGAACTCCTCAACGACGTGAGTACTTGCCTTTTATTAATCTTTTTTCTTAAAAAAGTGATGGATGTAATCTGTCATCACAATAAGACAGTTTTCATTGGTTGTTGTAGACTGATTAGATTGAATTATAGAGTTTATAAGTTTTTAAAACTGAATAATTAGAATATTATAAGAAAAATCTTTATCATATTTATCAAATTTATGTTATTATCGTTTAATTTAAACTGATTGACAGAAAATTTTAAATTTAAACTGACTTGATCGTGTGCTCATAACCTCAAAAAAAAAATAAATAAATAAAATAATGAAAACCAATACGCGCGAAGCGAGTTGAATTTATAGTTCTGAAACAAAAGACATTGTTGATCACAAGCTATTTTTAATTTTTGTTTGTACAATTAGATGTATGTGTGTGTGAGTGTGTGTGAAAAATATCAGCAAATCATACAATGGTTTAATAAGTGTAATATTTTAGTAAATATATGCAGATACAGCGTGATTTTATTTTGATGTACCATTAAATTATTACAGAACCATATACATCAATAATTAGATATTTGAGATATGGAATAGAATATTGTAAAATATATGGTATACATTCTTTTATTGTTAGTGCAGTGAATTTTTATATTATTATAGTGTAATTTGGACAATATCCCTATAGTAGAAATAGAAAAACGCTTTGTCAGCTCTTCGCTGAACTAGAAAGTTTTTTTTTTTCATTTCTACTACACACAGAAAAAGAAATCTTTATATTAAAGGAATGTCATCAGCTATTAACAAATCGACATTTGGATATTGATAAACGAATATTTCTTAATAGATAAAGAAATTCATTAACAGTAAAGAACTGCTCGTTTAACATTGTTTCTTATATTAAAGTCATGGTTCCTTAACTATTAAGATACATTCTTTGGCCTGCGAAATGGAACAACAAAATCATATTCCTTAATTATTAAGACATATGAGTTTCATCATAAGAAAACGGATTATTTTTATTAATATATTGTTCATAGTACCCATAGTATGGAAAAGATATGGGCCATTTTTTCATATATGGGCAATATAAGAATGTGTTATATGGGTGATATGTGGTTACGGCGTCGGAGCCAAATTTAGCAACACTATTTCTCATATAACGCCTATATATCAGACCCATATTTTGTGTTCTTGAAGTATGGAATAAATATACGAAATATATGAGGCACATCATGTCCAAGAATTTCTGAATTTTGGCTCCGGCGCCATGGCTTAAAATATGCTCCACATTTATTGTAGATAAACAATACACATGTCGAAAAAATCGATAAATTAGGTATTTTTCATTAGTATTTTAAAATCATTAAAAATTATGACAAATTAATTGTTATAAAAAATACTTTTCTCTTCTTTTTCAGAAATGGAGGTTGCTGTTCGACAGGGTAAGATATTATCATCTAAATCGCGTTCTTTTGCGTCACGAATCTCAAGATCTATTCGCTTCGTTTTAGTACGATCCCGAGGGCTTTGGTGAGATTCCAGTCGAGGATTTCCTAATAGCACTGAGGAGTCCTGAGTGGATAGTAGAAATCCCGCTAAATAAAAGGGATATTCTTTACCTGAGGGCAAAGGAGTCCCGCATCGAGGCCATTACGTTCCAGGACTTCGTTAATGTGGTAAGTAATACACACACACACACACACACACACACAAACAAAGATTTTTACTGTGCAATGAACTCTATCGTCTTCTTTTGTTTTTCAAATAAACAGGTGTTAACATATTTTTCAATCAATTCTAAAGCAAAATTGAATAACCATATACTTAATTATTTAAATAGTTATTAATAGTTCATTATCAAATTAGTTTAAAACATTCGAAATAATAGTAATTTTTCAAATTTTTAAAGTTTAAGTAATTTATGCGCTAGAGGTGCCAACTTTCCTTGCCCTAGTGGCAGTAGTATAGGTCAATGTTAATCAACCCGCAACCGCCTGCGTGAGTTGCAACCATTCATACATTCGTGCGTTGCGAACCCTCCAATCTCCGATAGCAAGGGTGCGGATAAGTGAAGCCTCACCTATGTGAATGAACGCGTTGGCATACTTTTTATATCGCAAGCCGATTAAGTACTTTTGTAATCTTTAAATTCTTTTAAAGTAGAGAAATAAAGGTGAACGTTTGCTATGTCAGTAGTAAAAATCTTAAAAACAACTGTATGTAGCAATGCAGACTTTAGTGCTGCGTATTATATAGTTTCGATTACTTACTATGAAAAATTACTATCCATGGATGACAGGTTTTGGTCAAACTTTAGGATATGTATTTGAATGGAAAAATATATAGAGGAGCGTGAAACGGATGCTATAACTTCGAAAAATTCATGTTTAAAAAATGTATGGAAAATGTTTAGAGAATGCTTTAATGAAATAATTTTACCAAGAAAAGTTTTTCTTACTCGTACTTCTATTACACCCTATGTATTTTGATTTCCCGAACACGAATCTGAAATAAAAAATAGAGATCAAAAGGTTTACTTTCATGAAAAATTAAAAAAACTAATATACAAGACATTTCTTCGACTTTTAGTAGAGTGTACCATAAAAATAAGTATGCCGAATAAAAAAGAAGATGGTGTATTACTGGCTACTAATTTGATGCCTAAAGTAAGTTTGTTTTTTTGAACGCATATAATCCGTCAACAATTTGTATCTATCACTTTAGTACAGAAGTACATCATACGATGAGTACTCATGCTGCACAAATTGCAAATTAAAAAAATAAATATGCTCTTTGGCCCCTATTTTTCACGTCAAATTTGTGCGAAGAAGACCAAACCCAGCACAAGGTACTTCTTTGTAGGTTTGTATCATATATGGTGTATTTTTACTTCATCATAAAATTATAAAACACTATAAATTCCTTAGCAATTATTATATTTATAAATATTTTTAGTTATTTAAACTAATGTTTCAAAAATTATAAATGAAAAAGGTAAATTAATCATAATATTGTCTTTCATTTTTTCAAAACACGCTCGAAATTCACTATTTCCAACTCAATTTACAAACACGAAAAACGCTTATTTCATGCTCGCGTTGAAAATGAATATTTTTTGACACTTGGGGGGCAAAATTCGATTTCGCACACGCTTGAATAAAAAAACATGCGCTATACCAGGCTTAGTACATGCCGTATCAAAAAATACTGTTCAATACACGAGATAAAAGGTGGTTTTAACCTCGTGTGACCTCTCCACCATCGCTTCGCTCGGAAGCAAACGTCCTCACGAGTAAAAAATATCTCTTTCACGCCCTAGTATCGAAATGTACTATTTTCATTATCGCGAGGGATAATATTTTTAACTGCATTATGTACACGACGCGAAACGCCCAACCAGTAATTTATTTGAAAATAAAATTACATTCGTTTCTATATTTCGACTACTACAGACTTTAAATGATTGTAAGCTTTGAACTTAACGGTTAAACTTTATTTTGAAATATCTGATTTTTCAATATTTGAAGTAGTTTAGCTTCAAGTTTGAATGTTTTTTCAAATTTAATTAATTTACAGTGATTAATTTTATTTCATATTAACAATGTTTTTTTTGTGAACGCCATAAACTGCAATGTTAATTATGCGAAAAAGGCTGAAGTTTGAACGAGTATATCTCAAAAAGTGAACGGTAAATTTTTCTCAAATTTGATCTTTATATTTATTACTATCTAAATTAACTTTGTTGAAAGTTTTAAAAAGATATTGAACTAACTTGTTTTAGGGGAAAAATTTCGTAACATTTATGCATAAAAAAGACTCTTTCATTGTTTTCGTTAAAAGAAATATGACACGTGATACTGGAAGAAAGACCATATCACCCTCGCTTTAAATAGTTTGTCTTCTTCTCTTGTTGTAAAATATACTATTAACACTCGGATTACATCAATGCTATTTTCCTTTCGTACGTTTTCATATTCATCATCTGACGTGTCAAAATAATAAATTTCTAACTAGGTCTTCTTTAAGAAGATGAAAATCGTTAACGTTTAAGTTAATTTTTACTTTATACTTTATCCATTAAATATATAATTGGTAGAATTTTACCTTTAAAGTATAATTCTTATTCATTATTAGTACCGGAATCACTTGACGCTATGTTCCTTCTTTATTTGCTTGCGTTGATGATTTTTGTCTTTTCTATGCACAATGCTCTTCTCTTTTGGGTTCTCGGATCTGCGATTATCAAGTTTGAAAGATATTTCCTCGCAGTTAATAATTTGGGCCATGTTTTCTATGAAAGAGGAATGTAATGAGTTATATTATTACGAACTGTATGTAGTTGCTGTAATATTGATAGACTTGGGAAGAGACATAATATGCGTGTATTATCAAGTGCCTCCTTTTTCGATTAATTTTAGTATCAAGAATTGTTGTATTTTTAAAATCCATAATCCGATTAGTATCTTTATGATGGTTGTACGTACCAGAAGTAGATTTTTTACGAATACAATCTGTTTTATAAAGCATATTTTTGTTATATTTATCTTTTGTTAAATTTTATAGTTGAACTTGTTAGTAGTTTTATATATAGGAGTGACAGAGAATTCTCAAAGTTCTTTTCTTAGAATATTGTCTTTGTTTTACAAATAAATATTATATAATTAATTGAAAATCGCGTGATTTGTTTGACCGGGAACTGTTAACGATTGAATTTCCGAAAACCAAAATGTTTTTTTTTAATTAATTTGATAGATTGTTTTCTATTTTCTTATAACATTTATTGAATTAATTAATGGTATATTTATGATAAAAGAATCATGCTTTGCAATTATTTTTTTTAAAGTTGAAAGTATTACTTACGCCTTAGACATAAACTAATATTTTTATAATTTATTTGGAACGATGGAAAAAGTCCGATAATCGGATCTACTTCGAAGCGAAAACGCAAAAAGGCTGAATTCCAACAAATCTGAAGGGCTTACGTACTTTTCATTTGCTTCGTTTGAGTTACTTTAGCTACCAGTGGTAGTGTGCATTGTGCGTCTATTCAGTGCACTGAAAGCAGTATCCCGTAACGACGAATATGTCGGACAATGCGAGGCCGCTAGCATCCGAAAAATGCAAGATAAATATCTACGGAAAAGCAAATTGCCGATCTCGAATCTGAACCTTTAAAGCAGATACAGAAAGGTAAGAGAAAAAAAAGGAGATGTAGAAAGAGCTAAGACAGTCTTTGTTTGTTCCTCTACGATCGTTGACGAGTTTCGGAACTTCTTGTTTCCCCTTCCCACTCACTCTTGTGTTATTCCACGTCTCCTATTTTCCTCATCACTGGTACGAACAGGTTTGACATTAAGTGGTCGCCGATTGGGTCCGCTTTTTGTTGCTGTGCGACGAAAATTCATTTAAATCCTTGTGTAGTGTCCTGTGGTCAAATGGACCGAGAGAGCCGCAAAAAGTCCCCGCGGGGAATGTGAAATGCTATTTTCGTAAATCGGTGAATCCGAGCGGAATAATGACTCTCTTCAGTTGCTCTGGTGCACACGGTTACTATTTTCGTAATTCCGGTATAGGTTGTTTTGTATATCACAGCGGGCTTTTTATTGTGAGAGTAAATTATAAAAATTTTCTTGTTGTAAATCATTTTTATAGTAATTGTTCGAAATATGTTCACTATACATTGACTATCATATTTAATAAACAAAAACTAACAATAATGATCTGAATTAAAAAAAGATGTACAATGTACTAATTTATCTAATACACATAGAGAAGTTGCCTATAAAGTATAGTAATTTTTTATTTTTAACAATATCTATATTAATTTTATGAAATAGTGTAGTCATTTTTTATAAATAAATCAGTTTAAAATTTGTGCGTTTATATTGCCAGTGTACGCATGATTATTTGAAAAAATTAGACATTTTTTTATAAATTCACAGAAATAAAATGAAATCAATCAATTTTTCATTTTCCTTTTATTTATAGATCCTAAATAATTGTAAAATATATAAGAAAAATGCACAAATATGTCGTATCCTTAGCAATTCACTTAAAACGTAGTATTGGATTAGAATACGCGTGTTGCAAATTTTTTCAGGTATACTTTAGAATTAGCGTTTTCTTTTTCTTTTTCTCGTATTCTCATTCTCAAAAAGTTTTTGACGGAGTTACTAGTTGTTATACACATACATCAGTAATCATAACTTAACTTCTCATTTTAATACAATATTCATTGCAGTCATTGCAGTATAAATAGAACAAAATATATGACGTAGATCTTGTTAAATAACATAAATAATGATGAAGATAAATCTTTTTGGTCCGTATAAATTTGAATTCAAATCAAACAATTATAGCGGCATAATAAAATCACATTAACATTCTCAACTAAAACTGTACGTAATTATCACAATACTTTCCTTCCACACTTCTTTCTTCATTTCATCTTGTTTGTCAATAAAATCACAGTTTATTATATAAAAAAAAAAAATCGCTGTAAAAACCCGCTCCTAAAAACCCACGCAATCTCGGCACTTTTTATCAGCTTCCCATCCCACCTATATTTAACAATCTACTTAACCTTCAATCTCTAACACACACAGCGTTGGTGGCAATCAGGCCCGCGGGTAAAAAGTGTACGACGGAGAGGGGAGATGAGAGAGAGAGAGAGAGAGAGAGAGAGAACCCATCAAGAGGACCACCTTGTTTGCACCCGTAAATCAAGGATCGTTCTCGCGTTGGGATCTAAGGACAGAACCGGCGACCGCTGCTGCGGCTGCGTGTTGCTGCTGCTGCTGCCGAAATCGCTCTCACTGCGGTAGGTGTGTGGTAACGTCGGTCTTTCCCGGAATTGATCAGCGTTGGTCTGCGCGATGCAGTTAATTTTGCGCTGATGTTCGCATGCGGTGTTTGCGCGGAGGCTCCACGCTTGTTTGGGTATATATACAGTCGTGTTGACGTTGGGCTATTGAAATTATAACTAATAAAGACTTCAAAAAATATAATACTATATTAGACTAATAATGATAATTCTTTATAAGAAAAAATTATTAGATACAGCATTTTTTTGGAAATACCGTGATTTATTCGCAAATCTCAACTATACTTATTAGAGTATATTAAAATTTTATTTTTTTAATGTATTTTGGAAAACATTTAAAACTAACGAGAATAAGATCATATTATATTTTTGACAAAACCAGTGGCAAAATTTCCGGGAACCAGAAATAGATCTCGGATTTCCAACGTTAAAACCCTTTCATCTTCCGTAACGATCTTCGAGATCATTATTCGTCAACCCAGCGAAAATATTTACAATACAAAAGATGAAAAACGAGAAGCTATTTACGTTCGCGGGCGTACACCCCAGTCAGATTAGCGGTCAATTTTCCGGATGCAACCTTTTTCAAAACCAGCAGCTCTCTCTCTCTCTCTCTCTCTCTCTCTCTCTCTTTCTCTCTCTCTCTCTTTCTCTCTCCACGGATTATCCAAACCCCAAGATCCTTCCAAAAGCTTCCTCTTTAAAGGGATCGTATAAGGGAAAAAGAAAAAAAAGGAGTGCGCGCGTGGAAACTTTGTCGACGCTCTAGAATAGACCGCGCGCGCGTTTGTATATATATATACACATATCTTTCTGCTTTTCTTACCCCGTGGGAGAAAAAGAATGCAACCAAGGGGAGAGTGGGAATCTCAACTTAAACAGCTCGATCCGTTTATCTGGTTTACCTGTGGCAAGCCGACACAGCGACGCTCGCTTTCGCTCTCGAGATTAACGCGCGCGCACTCGGGAATCTACAGAGTTTTCCTCTGAGTGCATCTCGCGCGAGCGGCACGCTTGAAATCCTTTTGCGCGAGTGTGGAAATGAACGCAGGGTTAAAACCCGGTAAAAGCGTCGTGTTACAAGCGAGGGTGAAGTTTCTTTTGGCTTTTTTCGCGGTTCTTCTTCGGTGCTTTTTCCCATGTCCCGAGAGGACCGGTTTAGGAAAAAGCGGTTCGCTGTTTACGCCGCAGCTTAAGCGTTTTGCAGTTTCGGGAAAAATGTAATAATGATGCGTGCATCTTTTATTACATTCATATATACTTTTGACCAAATAGAGAAATATACTTTATCTCTTTGTAACTAAATAATGCTGAAAATGTTTTTTTAATATACCTATTAGGTAGATAGTTTGTACTTATATATATACATATATATATATATATATATATATATATATATAACCGAAAAAATTATCATAATAAAGATCGAGTTCGTAAAAACTTTCGCACTTAATTAATTTATGAGCGTAAACGTATATAATACGATCCATCAACCAAACGTATATTTTATTTTTTATTCGTCCGTTTCCAGATTCCTCCAATGTCATAAACACTTCCTAAAAAGGCAATCAAAACGAGGCAATCTAGATCGTAAAAATCGTCGCAATTTACAGATACATCGGTGCGAAATCTCACCCGCGTGCTCTTATATATCTCTCTGTCTCTCTCTCTCTCTCTCTCTCTCTCTCTCTCTCTCTCTCTCTCTCTCTCTCTCTCTTTCTCTCTCTCTCTCTCTCT
>JAYJLV010000056.1:6167435-6180807 GCA_036873485.1 Torymus texanus
GAAACACATAAATGAGACAGGATGTATCATCTTTAATTTTTACGTAGAAAACTATGCCTTTAATCCATATTAATGTGCCACCCAAGCTAAATTCAGAAAATGCAATAAATTGTCAAAATATTTACGTTTTTAAAAACATTACAGTCCTAGTTTTATACTTGAAAATACAAGATGATACATCCTGTCTCATTTATGTGTTTCGCACGCTAAACTAACAACAGCAAAAAAATTGAAAAAAAAAAAGTGAATTTGAAAAGTCAATTTCTAGAGATTTTCCCCTATATTGTCGATGATGAAGTTGCGCATTGTGCATTGCTCATATTGCGCTTTTATGTTGTGCACAGCACATACTTTTAATATTTGTATCACCTATTTCAAATATTTTTTAAATTTATTATTTCTGTATTTGACAGACTCTTTAAAAGCGTCTTCTGTGTCCGTAATTCCCGTGCCATTCGTTCCTCACCTCCGTGCCAGGCATGCCCCATAGCTTGGCACGTATATCATTTTTAATCATCTCGATTCTCAATTTTTTTATTAAAAAATAGACGAACTCGATCTGAAGATATATAAAAGCTACATCTGTGCTAAATTTCATGACGATTGGATAATTTTTGCTCTTGTTATCGTGCGACAACGAAAACGCAAATTTTTTCAAAAATAATTTTTTTCTAAAAAACAAATGAAGATAATCTCTTGAAATTTTAACCACATATAGCCTTCACTGAGTGTAATAACTAGTTAAAATTTCAAGTCGATAAATATAATAATTTTTGAGATATTAATTTTTGTAATATAAAAATGTTTTCATTAATAACAAATGACAGAGTGAAGATATTTTAAAAAGGAAAATATAGGTAATTTAAATACCTTACAAGAAAAGTTTATTATATTATGTAATAATGGCTATAAGATATGAAAAAAATCAAAAAAACTAAAAATTCAAAATTGTTCTTCGGAAAATATTTTTTTTCTAAGAAACAAATGAAGATAATCTCTTGAAATTTTAACCACAGATAGCCTTCACTGAGTGTAATAACTTCAAGTCGATAAATATAATATTTTTTGAGATATTAATTTTTGAAATATAAAAATGTTTTCCTTAATAACAAATGACAGAGTGAAGACATTTTAAATTTTAAAAAAGGAAAATGTAGGTGATTTAAATACCTTTCAAAAAAAGTTTATTATATTATGTAATAATGGCTATAAGATATGAAAAAATTGAAAAAACTAAAAATTCAAAATCGTTTTTTGGTTATAAAACAACAGAAAATTAATAAAATCTCAAATCCATTAGGGTACCTTTATTTTCCCGCGAGACGAAGAGAATAAGCTTTACCCGACGAAAATCGGTTGATTCGTTTCGGAAATATGAAATGTATACACACACACACACACACACACACATACATACATCCACGACAACAAAAATCATCAGAATCAAATAATATACACATATATCGCCATACAACATCTTTTTGAACATTTTTTTTTCTCAAATTTTTTTCACCGTTACAAAGCTTCCTCTATGAGGAAGCAACAATTTCCACCGCATTTGGTGCGTAATTTATATTAACGTATATACTTCTGTAGCGCAACAGAAACAATTAATTAAACGTATATAAGCAAAAAATGTTCTCATACAAACGGCGGCTAATGAATTATTTGATTTATTAAAGAAATACATTGACTTGATGATTTAGCAAATTCTGGTAGCATGGTTTATTTTATTTAAGTATTGATGCATTGCTAATTGAATTACACACGAAGTTAATCTTACATCAATATATTATTTCAAAAATAAAATGGATACATTGAGAATACTCATAAAACCTACGTAGAATGATTCTAACAATTGTAATTTAATTCTCGCAACCAATAAAAGTTTTGATTGTACATGCTCAATCAATTGGCGGCACTGTTGAAATACATATTATGCGCAATCACTTAAATCAAGTCGTTATAACAGTTGTACGAACTTCATCTGGTTTATGAGTATTCAATTATTTTCTGCTATTACTGAATAATTTATTAGCTCGCAACGGCAATAACACTAAAGCATATCTTTATTATCAGCACATCTATCATTAAAGTTATTTATTTAAACATTACAGGTATGCATATAGAGAAGAAAAAATTCATTAAAAGTCATAAAGTATTTTCTCTTAATGACTGACAAACTTGCTTTGTACGAAAAAAATTAGCATAATTACGCACCTGAATTAAGAATACATTTTGTAATTAATTCACGAAGAAATTTTCTTTAAAGTCATGATATCAGATAATATGCTTCTATATATGGAGTCTCCTTCTATACACCAGTAATTTCTTCAGTACAGCCGGAGAAAAAAATTAATTAATAAGTTCACCAAACCATTATGCAATTACAACATTTTTGATGTACAAAACTAATTTCTCGTAAATATCAAATTAAGCCACGTACAGTTAAAGTTTACAAAAAATACAAAAAAAATAAACAAAATTTGAACGTTCACCGACAAAAAAAAAAAAAAAATTTCACGGAAGCTTTTTATAAATCACGTTTCCTGCTGCAAAGCCCAAAGTAACCATGATCAATAATCAATGATAAATTTCCGGCCGTCACATCAACCACAAAAGCAAATGCACCTTCCATGCGCTTCTAATCGCACAAATCCCATTCAGCCGCGGAATCCGCTCGTGCAAGTGCAAGAGCGGGAATAGTCGCTGGACGTGTTAGTTCATCAACGTCGTACTTAGAACATCTTACACCATACGGCTCACGGCTACAGTGCGCGTGCATCATTCCGTGGCAGTGATGCATTCTAGCTAAAAGCCTCTCTCTCACACACACGAGCTCGCGCAAATTTATAGGAGCGTGGTGTGATTATTTCAACGCGCGAGGATCGCTCAGTCATCGTGCGGACTCTCGCGGCTTTCTCTGATGTATCTCTCTCTCTCGCTCCCAGTAGTCTATATATATTGCCGACTCCCGCAGGCTTCTCATAATCACCTGAGCGCCGGCTGTACGACCTCGTCCGTGACTACGGCAAGGTCGCCGATTCCTCCTGCTGCAGTTTCTTCCTCATCTCTTTCTTTTGCTCGCTCGTTTTTTTTTTCTTTCTCGACCGTGATTTCACGCTCTGTGGTGTGCTTCTCTACTTATATGGCAGCTATTTTCGCGTGCGTCCTTATAACGCTTGGGATGAATGCTTCGGATAATAATAGAAATTAATCAAAACAAATCTATCTATTTTAGTATTGCTAATGTTTGATATTTTCATTTCTGTATAGACGAAAACCGTAACTTGTTATTATAATTACAGATTTTGTTTAGTGGATAAATAAGTTATATATTTGCTAATATCCTCTTATATCTTTACAAAAAAGATGCATGAATGCTGTAAAGTATATTTAAATATTGAATTCTATTGGACTGCAGAGAATAAAAGCAAAATTCTGCTATATTACAATCGAAGTTTCTAACTTGGGTATTAAAAAACACATAAATTAAAAAACAAAGTATTAAAAATTTTAATTTTAATGGTTTATACTTATAAGGTGTATCTAATTTTCTTATCGTTTGGAAGAAAAAATAAAATTATATAAAAAAATACGTTTACAACTCTAAATTTTAATTCATTTTTATAGTAACGTGTGGCTACATATTAAATGCCATGAAAACAAAAAAACAAAGTACTACTTTATCATAAAATCTCCAAAGCATTTTATTTAACACCTTTAAAATAACTTTGTAATAATAATCATTTCTCGTATAAGAGGCTATTAATAAACAATTTCATTCCATATATCCTTATTTTTATAACAGGAACATACCCAAAATATATCAGAGTGTATGTAATAATTAACAATTAAATATCTTTACTTATTTATTAATAAATATATAGAGCGCATCTGTATGAGTAATAAACTACTTACATTATCAGCAGAAAAAGAAAAATATGTTCTTCGCATCACAAAAAATTTACAAGTAAAAACCACGTTTCTATTGAAATCTAAAAGATACTATCAAAAATCGAAAATTGCAAGAAAGTAAAAAAAAATACAATATCGATCTACATTTCGCATACCAACGGTCACTCCACTCTCTTCAACTTTTTCACATCATCATGAACCCCCATCGTCGTCGTAGTCTCTGGCGCTCGACTTATAAGCAAGTTTGATTGCCAATCATTTCTCACCGCGCTGAAAAGGTTATTACCGAGCCACTTACCAAGATCGGAATGTAGGAGCCGGCGCTCAAAGGCGCGCCTCTCTTCTCACAACTTTTTTACCCGAACTATACCACATCGTGGCTAGACGCGCGCATGTACGAGATGCTGAAAACTTTTCGCGTGCCGCATGCCCGCCCCTTTAAGAAACTACATTCGCGCCGCCCCGACGGAATTATAACGATTGGTGCTCGATTATTTGCTCCCTCTCGTCTACTTGATCACTCGCTTATTCCCATATCTTTCGTCCCCTTATTCCTTGCTTCTCGTCAACTGCAATGTAGAACTCCGAATGGCAATGCGCATTACTATATCAGTGGGACGAGATTTGGGGCGAGTCAATTTTAAAGTTTTCGTTCAGATCTTTTTTTTTCTATTACACGATTTTGTTCCTTAACTCTGTATTTTATTCAATTAAAAGTTACGCGATGCTTCGAACTCAAGAGACTATTCTTTTTAAGGGGGTCAACTACAGTTGGAACCTGTTAAAAACAGTAATTTGAGTATATCCAGTAGTAGAACAAAATAAATTTTATAAATTTAACTAAACAATAATTAGATACCAACCATTTCTTAAATATTTGTTGAAAAAAATTTAAAAGAAACGAATTTTATTTCATAGTAAATAATAACAGAAATATTTCACCATTGATGGAAAGAAAAATTTTGTATAAATAAGAAATAAAAAAAAATCGAAAAACTGAAAATTAATCAGCAAAAATTATACGTGGCTATAAGATCCATGTAAAAGTGTGCTATTTTGCAACTGTTTATCTTAATAATTTGGTCGGCGACCGTATGGTTTCTTAGCAGCTATGAAAAGTTTAAGACTTGAAGAATATTTCTGTCAAGTTTTCAAATTGATTTAGTATTTTACAAAAGTCGCTCATGCTATACCTTGAATTGTCTTAATCGCTTCAAAATTCTTTGTAGAGATAGATTATTGGTATCTTCCGGCAGATTTGTTTGGGCGAAATCAATATTCAATAAATTTCAGAGATATTTGAGGTTCAAAATTTTGTTAGTCTTTTTTCAAATCGTAATTTTTCGAGAACGGCTCTATGTATCTGAATCGAATGGATAAAATTCGAAAGAGTATTGTAATACATTATATATTTTCTAAAATATTTTTCTTTACAGCGATTTTTCAATCATTATAAAAGCGAGATTTCAATCATTATAATTAATTAAAGGAATCAGCAAATTAATTTTGAGGAAGCCACGGGCCAATGAATTGGTAGTGATTATTTAAATCTTATGTGAATTTACATTTCCAGCAACTACTCAACTTTCGTACTAAAAAAAATTGTAACAAACATTGCTCTTTACAAACTTGCGATTCGGAGTAAAAGAGTTTTAATGAGAAACAAACTAAAAACAATATCAACACAGCTCCTCCAATCCATCAAATTTGTATAGCACTGCAAAAGCTCCAGGTACACACATATATACACACTTACAACATTCAGCGCGAAGCTTGCACGAACCCGCCAACACAGCATGAAGAGTAAAAAGCTCTAGCAGTCCTGCGGCACTAGCTGGCGGCTTACATCGTGATTAAATTTTAAAGCACAGCCCAGTTTGATTAAAACTTGCCCGCAAACAGTGTTCAATCACAACTTGGCCCAGAGAGCTAGCGCGTACACAGTCGCGGCAAACTTAAATGAAGGCGGACGGGCGGTGATAATGCCACCACGGCGTGTGGAAGCTATGCGCCCTATGTAACTAAGGCTCTCGTCCTTCCGCGCCCATCCGCACCTGCGCGAAATAATCCAGCGTTTTATCGCGAATAATCAGGATTACTTCGGCGCCGCTCGTCGTTCGTGGAACGAACTGAATCTATCGGGGGTATATCATGTATATATATATATATATATTTCTCTCGGGATCTGTTCTCAGGCGAATCGTCAAAGCGTATCGCAAGAGCGTTTCGTCGTCGTCCGCGCGAACAGTCATGGGATTATTTGCTCGCGAGCCGATGGCCATTCCCGAGTTGTTCCATTCCAAGAGAGACAGAGAGAGAGCACCGGTGCACGTAGTTTTTGCAAGCATTTAAGCGTCCCCGTCGGCCATCGTCGATATAGCGTAATGAACCAATTTATTAGTACTTTACCCAGACATTATCCGCTGGAATGACAAACTCGAACTCAATGGTAGGCATTTTAAGCTACAACCGATGATTTACAGTTGGAGGATATAACATTTCTACAGCTTTTTTCCTCGAATAGGTTTACGCTTGTAAATACCACGGTACGAATCATTACAGATTTAGTTTAATAACTATATTTACGTTTTTTATTTTCAACTTACATTTTTCTGCAATTATACACTTTATTAATCCTAAAAAAGTATTCAGAGCTCGATGATTAACTAATTTTCAAAAGTTGTCGTATTATGCTAAAGTTCTTATATTAATAACATCATTATGAAAAGTATATATCTACATAAGTAATTAGAAAAATAAACTTTACATCACTACATGTACTATTACTCAGCCTATCGTTTATTCATACACATCCTATAAAAAAACACCAAAACAAAGCCTATATATATATATATATATATATATATATAGCACATACATCATTATGAACACTATCATCAAACATGATTCGACCACAATAACCATTCCACGTTTTTGAAAAAAAATCAATGACATCTGAAATTCGTGCAAAACCACGCGATGCCTTTTCGACGCTGCAATTTTTGCACCTGCGCGCTACGACGTGACCTTACGTCTCGCTACAGCCACCTTCCTGGCGTATGGCTGCAACAACGATTTTTCATCGTGCGTGCTATATCCCGCCTTTGGCTTCCCACAAGTCAATTCTGACCGACCCGGTGGTAGCACCACCCACGCAGAGATTGAGCAAAAAATATCGCGGTGAGCCTTGGCCATTAGCTACAGCTGTTAAGCGACGACTGATGAACCGCTGAGAGTCTATGGGAAAACGTTCGCAACTCTCCCTTTACTTCTTCTACTTCCTCCTTCATGTAGTCGATCTTTTCCATCAGGCGAGTCTCGAGGAAAGTGTATTGGTAAGTTTTTTTTTTACCCTCGTTGAAGAAGACGACGACAACAACGAGAACGACGGTGACGAGGACAACGACGGTGGTGGTGGCGGTGGCAATTGCACAATGGGCTTTAAGACTCTCGAAGCTTTTTGTCGAAGCTCTCTCTCTCTCTCTCTCTCTTTGCCCGGGCATCTGTATTTGCTTTTCCGCGGTCACGTCGCAATTGTGTTGCCTCTTATTGATCCTTCGATTGTCCGCTTTGATTTCTTTGCTTTGATTTCAAGGCCATTGTAATGGTGTTAACAAAATGACACTAATGTATTTATCTAATGGATTACCACCAATTTCATTTTTAAATTGTACTTTAATTAGATGAATTCCTTAGTATGCGTTAAAAAGTAAAATTTGTTTTTATGATACGAAATTGATTTTAAAGTACTACCTTGGAAGAAAATAATCCTGAACAGGTGTAAAATGTATATAAATCATTAACAATAACTATATAGATATGTGTAATGATTAATCATATTTTAAAATATCAACTATTTTTCAGTCAACTTTATGGTTACATATAGAGAGAAATCCTATGTCTAATGGATAATGAGAGAAGTCCTAAATTTTACAAGATACCATTGTAATTGTCTCACAGACTGCTAATTTGACAAATTTTACCATGTACGATTGTAATTTTTTATATGAAATCTACAAATTTTTGTAAGTAACCTATCATTTTTTTAAGGAATCTGTGAGTTTTCAAAAGATTCTTGCAAAAATAACAATGTGGGTAGTTTATGACAAAATAACAATGGTAATTTGTAAAATTTACTAGCGGATTTCTCTCCGCGTAAGAACAATATACTGCACCAATTTACAATAATTTTTAGGATTTACACTTCAGAGTATTAATATTTTATCTAATAGCAATATTTTCAGGTGCATACTTTTATATTATTAGATATGAATTATAATTAAAAGTGTATTGATTTAACATATTAATTATATAAAATTCATGGTTTGTTTGGACTCTTATTTTTAAATATAAGCCTTTTTATTTATCCATCTTTACTGTGCTGTAACCATTAAACAATATATCACGGAAGAAGACAATTTTAAATCGACTTGAACTTGAACCTACACTTTACAATACGTACGATCGTGCTTACCTAATCTCGTTGTTTTTCTCTCTCTCTCTCTCTCTCTCTCTCTCTCGCTCTCTCTCTCGCTCGCTCTCTTTTTCTCCCTTTGCCTATCTCTATCGCACTCTCTCCAAGAATCTCTCTCTATAGCTATGATCACTCAACTATAAAAATTAACGAGTCTGTGTTTACGCAAAGACGTATATATAGGCTGAAGATATAACGGGCAGAGACGAGTCGTTGTGAGTATCGACGCCGACATCGGCTTATAGAAAAGGCGTGCCCGCCGCATAATCGTTATGTATCGGCACTCGCGCGCGACTGGTTACTTTATATCTGGGCGTCGCAGTCGTTAATTTGCGGACTCGCAAAACCAGCCTAACAGTTCCACTTAATCGAGGCTTTTCTTTCCTCTCCTTTCGTTCTCTATACAATATACATGTGTATATATATACCTATCTTGCTCTCGCTTGTATGCATGTGTGTGCGTGTGTATATATCTGAATATCTATCGCTCTATCCGCCCCGTCGCGCAGTAATTCATAATTTTACGATTTCGGCGCGCCTTTATAACAAACTTATTTCTGCCGATTTACACCGCTGCGCTGCGTAAACTTTGTAACATTTTTAGCGTGCTATCGCCTTGCGATTATTATACCTACGCTCGCGCTCGGGATGCCGCTTCAGAGGAGAGAAAGAGAACTCGAGGATATCGATTTTCAAAAGGGTATATAATGTCTTATTAGCTTGCGAAGCCCGCGCAGCAAGCCAGTTAGACGCATGAGATGAAGGCGTCGAACGTTTATGTTATATAGTTGTGGCGCTGAGAAGCAATATGTAATCGGTGAAAGATTATTACGTATTAGTGTTTACCTTTTATTCGCGACGCGTCGTGTGGCTCAAATTTATTGCAAGCTCAGAGTGATACTGCATGGTATATTTTCGTTGCGTTATGTATATATATTTCTGTAAATGAAAGAATTTTAATTAAGGACTTCTCACAGAGTGATTATTAAAAAGATGAGAGATGATTGAAGGTGATCGAATTTTTTTCCGACGTTTACTGCTGGTAGTTTGAGAGAATATACGACGTAGTATACGCAGGATAATGCGGACAATTTTTTTTTCTTTTTATATTAGCGTCAGGATCCATAAAGTTTCATCTAATTTTAATTACGATGTCGCAAAAAGTGTCTCGTTAAAATTCTTATGGTATGGGAATCCCCCAAGACTATTATGTGATTTTATTGAAGTCGATGTAAAAATATGCATTTTTTAGTAAATAATATATATAATATTATGTATAATATAATGCTATATTTTCATACTAACATCAGAACAATCTTGTAACAAAATCTGTAGGCGAAACTTAATAGATTGAATATCGTATAGTAACATTTATTCTAGGCTTTTAACAAGTTGTACAGAAACTATGGGGAAATACTCGGTAAAAAACTATTCCATTGCAAATATTTGTAAATATTCGTTTCATTCTCAAATCCAACTGTGAACCATATCCTTCGCCATGCACAGCTCGTAAAAATATCTCATCGGAAAAAATGCCCCCCCATTGACTTTTACCACCGACACAAGCCTGTACTCCAAAAAATTCCCAGTTCACCAGTCCCTATCCTCTCTGGTTCCTCTACAAAAATTCTCCTTTACCAGGTTCGCCTATATTTTCGAAAACAAATTCATAGTACGAAGTCTGTATATATGTATATGTGTGTGCATAGGTGAGCACACGCGTGGCGAGCATCGTCTCGTAAAAGTGCCACGAGCGGAACGGGGTTAACAGTCTCGTATATACGTCGGCCGCGGCGATGCGATGCGATGCGATGCGATGTGGCGGTGGCGGTAACGTCGTCTCGTTGCATCGCGATATGTCGTATGGGCTATGTTTACGCGCCGCGGGGAGGGAAATGTGCGAGTGTTGCCAACGATTGTTACGCGCCTGCATGTGTAAAGATTGCTCGAATGACACTGTTATACTGTGTTGTTGCGCGGCACGTGAATTTGCGTTTGTGGGTTGTTTCAAAAGAAGGAAAGCTTGGATGAACAACTGTAACTGACGATGTTAATTAATTTCGAAAAAAAAAGTATAGCTAATTATAGATCATTGCGTTGTTAGAGAAAGGTAAAAGATTTTTCTTTTAACATCGTATAAAGTTATTCAATTATAAATACATGGATATAAATAATAATATTTCTTTTATATTGTAACCAATAATATAAAATAACTTATTAATAACGAGAAGTTATTATTAACGCATGAAACGTACCATTTTTTATATAAACATTGATAATTTTGGTTTTTCCGTTCCGTAAAACTTATATATTTCCGTAAATTTCGGCGTCGCTGGAGCAGTGCAACTACTATACGTCTTCCTGACGAACGAGATCCGGTCGCGAGCATGTGCGCGTGGAAACTATCGAACTAGCCGAGCCGAGACCGAAACTCGTAAAGCGCGCCTTCGCAAGACTCTCTCGCGTATTCTCTCTTCCGCCGTTTTCCGTTCCCTTATCTCCGGAAAGATACTATCTTTCTCATTTTTTTTTCTCCGTGCTCCGACGTTCTCTCGTCGAGGCTCATATTGCCCGCGGGTATGGCGAAATCGCACGCGGTTTCGACGCTGAAATAAAACTAAGAAGATTTTCAAAGGGAGTTTGCTTTTTTTTACGATCGCTTCGGTTTTCTTTTTTTATACGTATATTGTGAAAATTTTTAAGAAGGTTTATCGATTTTTCGTATAGATAAAATTATTTAATTGGTAATGTAATGCATGCCAAAAAGCTTAATGGAAAAAAAGTTCTGTACAATAATAATTTGTAAATTAGTTGTTTGTTGAAGCATTTTTTCATGTTCCTGTTCTTGTATAATGGTAATTAAATTGAGTAGTATAAACTAACTCTTTTTGGTCTTAAAATGTTTGGTTTAATTATCCTACACCGTTGTTCAGAATAAATAAGATATTACTTATCTTTATAAATTTGATTTTCTTTCCACTATTTTATGTTTTATAAACATGTCCACTTTGTGTAAAACTAACAAGACACACTTGGTGTACAAGACGCTGCCTTGACTGTGATTTTATAGAAAGGTTCATTAACGCACAGAAAAGAAACCTAGAATGATTAAGACAGGTCAAGACCTTCGGTTCAAGATTTCTGGTCATACTTTCATATACACAATTGAAGATTTGTAAAGCCAAAGTTGTTTGAAAGTCTATCAATCCCGGTATAAATAAGTCCATTGAAAATGGGCAAGAAAATACTATCCATTAAAAATAACTAGTTATTAAACACAAATATAACTTTTTTTGAATAAACTTTTCAATAACTAAACCAAACTACTTATAAGATGGTTCTAACTTCAAAATCATTACATTCAAATTTTTTAGTAATTTATTCGTATGTTGATAATTTAAACTCTCAAGAAATAATTTACCGAGACATACAACATTTAGTTGTCTTTGCACTATTAACAACATATTCTATTAGTCACAAATGAAAATTGTTATTTTGTTGCAAGACTCTATATCTCTCACTCATTGTTATAAAAGATCGCTTGTTACTTGATTTTAAATAGATTAACCGATTAAGTATTTTCCCTATAGAATTAAAATTCTGAATCAATAGGTTATACAGTATTGAGACCGTTTTTTTTGTTAATAAATACTACCCAAAAGAAGATTTTAATTTTTAATAGAAAGCTGTCACCTTAAGGCGATCTTACACCTATGGGCCGCTGAGCACAAAATCACCTGAAAAAATGGATTAAATATAATTAAAAATAATAAAATATTATATATTAGAAATATAACTAATTTTTAACAAAGTAAGTCAAGGTAGAGATCCTTTGAACCTTTTTATCCTGAAACATAGTCCCTTTAAAAAGAAAACTTCTGAGTAACTTTTTTGGAGACCGGCTTATGAATTTTGATGGGGTGAAGTGGGTATTACTCGTAATACACCCACGTATAGTATGAAGCTCTGGATTACCAAAATTTTTTCACTTTTTATGGTTTTTTAGAAAATAAAATATACTTAATCAATGAATTTTGAAAATCCAGAGCTTCATAGCATACGTGGGAGTATTACCAGTAATTTACACTTTTCCTCATTAAAATCCATCAACCGGTCTCCAAAAAAAGTTACTCAGAAGTTTTTTTTCAAAAAGGACTATGTTTCAGGATAAAAAGAATCAAAGGACCTCTACCTTGGCTTACTTTCTTAAAAATTAGTTATATTTATAGTACATAATATTTAATTAATTTTTTCTGGTGATTTTGCCCTCAGAGGCCTGTAGATGTAAGACCGTACAATTTATATAAAACAATATATGTTTAATCGCATTTCACTTATGTTTAATATTATACTTTTTCATAGTTAACATTAAATAAAACTGTAATTTTTCAGATATTTATGTTTGACATTTATTGAAACACTCAAATATAAATGATATTTTTACAAATTGACATATTAATGATCAATTATAATCAATTCATCTAAGCTCCAATCTTCATAACTATGATCAGGTAAAAAACGTCGTATAATTATGGGAATCTTTCTCTGCTTCAATTCCTTCATAGCAATTTGCAGGGGATCTGTCTCCCCTTCTAATTCAACCAGAACTGGTGCGCACATAGCTATCTGTAATGCTCTTGTTCCTAATACTCGTGCTCTCTCGTATCTGAAAAAGACAAGAGATTGTTATTTAAAACTAGTTGACGTATGTAACAAAATTAAAAAATAATACATTTTGACACTAGTGCGCGAAAGTGATTTTATCCTCATGCAGACGTTTGCTTGTTGAAAATGTCACACAACCTTAAAAAGACCTGATTTCTCGCGTATCGCATAGAATTTTTTTTTCGCCATACCCTGGCCGAAAGTACCACATTCCCTCCCGGCGAAAAAACGGGAATGGGGTATTTTCGGCCTGAGTATAACGAAAAATAGTATACGCTCCACGGGAGTAAAATTGGCCAGCCCACATCTCGTGTT
>JAYJLV010000056.1:6189388-6206517 GCA_036873485.1 Torymus texanus
ACACACACACACACACACACACACACACACACACACACACACACACACACACACACACACACACATATATATATACGCTGTGACAAGCGAGCTTATATATAGCTGTATAACTTGTCTTTGACGTTTTCAAGCACGAAGGTGTCTGCGCGAACGATGTGTGACGCGAATTTAATTGCCTTATAAGCTTGACGGGTAGTAAACGTTCCAGTTGGGTGTGTGCGTGTATATATATACTGGCTGGAAATTTGCGCGCTTTCTTGCACCGACTTGGACGGAGAATTAAAATCAAGGCTTTTGTCCTACGGATGTTTGATGCGATTCTTTACGTCTAGATAATTTTAAGACTATATATTTTGTAGCTTCCCGGAATAACGATACAAGTAACAAATTTTTGAAAATCATTTTTATGCGATTTTCTGTACTTTTAAATAGTCCTCTATCATGTGATCAGAACAGGAATTGATAAGGAGCACTCATTTTCGCGCATGATCACAAGAAAAAGGAGTATACATGCTTATTTTTCAAAATTTTCTCGGTATAAGCATATATCTCCATCGTTTTCAAAATAATTCCTGGAAAAACATTATAACTGCACCTGTTTTAAGAATAATTCCCCGAAAAACCATATAGATCGTCACTCACGATGCTTGTATATACAACTATGCGACGTGTACATAAGTACGCATCTTATATTATATCACTATCTATATACTCTTGACCTCTTAAAAACTCGTGAAATCTCTTTAAAATCACTTTTTAAAAAAAAAGTAAAAATATTGGCGAGTATAAGTATATCCGTTTCTCTCTCTCTCTCTCTCTCTCTCTCTCTCGAGTATTTGTGTGTGTGCGTATATGATGATGATAAAAATCAGTCAAAATTTTCACTGGTTCTCTGCTAAATACGCATACTTGCCGGGCGCGTTGTTTTGTAGTTTTTAGGTGAATAATCAGAATGTTCATTCAATTTTTTTTAGTAATTTTCACTGTTGATATTCATAATTCTTTTTATTATACATATGGAATCCTTAAAAATCTCGTAACAATATTTGTTTAAAACAATATTTTCAATTTTCAAGGGTAATAAATTTTGTTCTCAATTTTCCTTTATTGCGTCCGGCAAGTATGCGTATTTAGCAAAAAACCAGCAAAAATTTGACTGATTTTTATCATCATCATACACACACACACACACACACAAATACTCGACCATTTGTTGATTGATTCCATAACTTCTTTGTCTTTAATATACGTTTAAAAATAAGAGAGAGAGAGAGAGAGAGAGAGAGAGAGAGAGAGAGAGAGAGAAACGGATATATTTATACTCGCCAACATTTCATATATTTCATTTTCATAACCGAAAAACAAAGGGAACTGATCTCTCTATCATCCTCTAATACCCTATAAAAAACTGTAAACAATAATCCTCAACAAACAAGGACAATCGTCCTCCACTCTAAAACAAATTCGCAACCACCCGAAATCCTCCCAAAAAAGGTGCACATGATCTAAGCGCAGTAAAGCTACATAAACAGAAGCATTTAAGCACCATGCACGTATATATAACAGTCTCGAAAAAGTCGAAAAGCCAGTCATATACGCAGATACACACACACACATACTCGAAAGGAAAGAAGAGACAGCACACGGGGAACGGCTGTTCCTGCATACATCGGTACTTCCACGTGAACTGCGAAATTATACGCTATACGCGTGCGTGCGCAGGGGGAAAACAACGAACGAGGCGGTCCGAAAGGGGCATTTCGCCCGTAAAAGGGGTACACTTTCGGCAGTGGTGGAACGCCAGAGATTGCAACACGCCGGCCGACATGGAGCCGTTACACGAACGAGCGTACCATTTGCAGTATAACTTCGTACGAGAGCGAAACCAGGAGGTGCTGCAGGTCGAGCGCGCGCGCGCGCACGTAATGAAATGCTGCCGTGCAGTATACGTCGTTTTATACGTGGCGGGCGCAGAGGCCCGAGAGCTTAAGCACAGCCAAGAACGGCCGATTTAGCTCTTTTCGCGCTGGCGCGCGTTATCCGCTATAATATATACGTAAAGCGTATGTATATATACGTATACATATATATATATATATATAGAAGCGCATTGCTGCCTGTTGTATGTATGGACTACTGTGCGGTATACACGCTAGCCTTAAAATAATTGGGCACGCTTTCATTAAATTGTCTCTCTCTCTCCCTCTCTCTCTCTCCCTCTCTCTCCCTCTCTCTCTCCCTCTCTCTCTCCCTCTCTCTCTCCCTCTCTCTCTCCCTCTCTCTCTCTCTCTCTCTTTCTCTCTCTGGTGCGCGCAAGTACCAAGGGAGAGTGAGAATCTCACTCTGGGACTTTTTGGTTGTTGGACGATATAGCAGAGCGGTGTAAACAACCACAGAACAAAAACGGACAATGCGCTGGCGAGTCAGCGGCGTGTCCGCGGGCTGAGATATTGCCGCTTGATTTTCCGGGCCAAGCGTTTTTGCTGGCTGATGCTGATAAAATATGTGGAAACTGCTCTGCATAGTCATTATTTCATTTGTAAAATTCCACGTTGCAATGAAATTAAAATTAAGTTAAGGCATTGCTCTGATGATAACGTTTAAATTAATTTGAGTAAAAACTATTAAAATTTATTACTTATTTTGATGCTTCAAATTCATTTATATTAGAACAAAAATAATGACTATATATATATATACCTATTTGAAGATTTCTGACAATGAGTATTTGACAAAATTTACAATATAGGTGCTCGCTAGAAATATATTAATACAGTTAGACGAATGCAGGAAAAAAAAAAGAATTAGATAAACTCAATACTTTCATTATTAGTCACAGTATAAATGTAATCATATTATATTTAGAATATTCTACATTTGAACATATAATTTCGAACAGTTGTAGCGCTACAAAGTTGATACCAACACGACATAATATCCGAGAAGTTTCGACCACTGATTTTAGAATTATTATTCATACGACTTGATGCTTGGATAGACATTAGTTATTGATGCATTTAATGCGTACAGAACACAATAAATTGTTTAATTGTTTTTTAAGTTTTTCTATGAATAAGTCTTCCATGAAGTTTATATAAATAAATGAAAAACATTCAATTCATCTGGGAAATACAAAATAGAGTTGCGAAAAAATATATATGGCAGAGATTTTAAGAACCTCAGCATCAATTAAAGCCTGCTAATCCATAGCGAAATCCAATATTCCTATCACCACAGCTATTTTCCGTGCATTTATTTAAACGATCATTAAAATAATGCCAACATTTATATACCACTCGCGGTATACGTATACATTTTAACGGCAGCTATACAACCGCATGCCAAGTTTAACTGAGCATTCATCATTCATCATTCGATATCGTTACTAATTAATGTTTCATTCTTCATTCCCTCACCTCCCCAAAGCAATATAATACTTTTATCACCATCACAAATACCTTCAGGCCGCACACGCTCCGGCTTTTATCGAATCTTTGGCGCCTATGTTTCTTTTCTTTCTCCTCCTTTTTTCTTTATTAATTCACAGCGGCGCGTGATGATGGCCATACGCCGACGGATTCACTTCTCCTGCAGCCGCTCTCCATGTGTGTGTGTGTGTACATACACACACGCATAATAGGCACACAAGGCGTTACGTCCCGACGTAGCTCGGCATATCTGCACGCGCGACATCATCAGGGATGCGCTTCGCCGGTACGAGAACGTGCGAGCTTTGTAAACGAATCAATTGTCGGCGAGATGGCATCCCCGGAATTATTAGCGCACGCGCGTACTGGCCTCGAAGAAATAGTCGTCGTCGTCGCCATTGCCACCGTCACTATAGTCCCGGAGACTGCGTGCGCTTCAGAACCTCAGAGACTTCGTGGAATCGACGTATATAACGCGACATACGTGCACGTATAGAAAGAAAGAGAGAGAGAGAGAGAGAGACGCTGACTTTGATTGGTTTATTTGTATCCAAAGCCAGGCCTTTCATCCTCGCTTCTTTTTTCGCCTGCGAAAAGAGCTTTGGAGTATATATAGACAAAATAGAGAGTGTGTGAGAGAGAGAGAGGATGCAATTCTTTGTAATCTGGCCATCTGGATTTCGCGAGCGCGCGATAAACTTTTTTTTAGTGAACAAAGAGCCATCAGACGATCAGATAAAACGCGGAGGATTATTGGGAAACGTCGTTTGAGTTTGACGACTTTGTGCGTGCGAGGTCTATACAGATACATATATACATAATATGTGCGATGACTGCAGCTTTTTTTTTATAATCGTGGTGCTTTCATGCGATTTTAATGAATAAATATACACAGGATTTATTTATTGTGGGTACACGCGGCATTTTTAATTTAAAGTACAAAAATGTGTTACAGCTGTGCGGAGAAGCTAAATAAATATTGATGAGGGTTTTGATTTTTGCGTGCTATGCCAGAGTAATGTAAATATCGAAGTTATTTTGTTGCTTATTCCAATGGGTATTTGTGTCAGCAATTTTTTTTTGCAACGGATCACCGTATAATGAAAAGCTGGGATTAAACGAAAATTTTCATACATAATACGAGCATTTCTTATATTATTATTATTGGAAATAACATTGAAATATATTAAATTATTAAAATAACTATATTATTTAAAATCTTGTATATTGCGATGAATTTTGTTTTCGATAGCAAAGTGCAATTGTTTGAGATTAAGGCTGAAATAATCCTTGTTTCAATACTGGAGTAATTGGAGTAAAAATAAACTACACAGTAATCGTTACTTTATCTACATTTTCCTCAGTCAATTGCCTTATAAAACCAAAAGAATTAAAAATCAAGAAACGAATGTTTCAAGGAAAAAAACACTCGGCTCCGGTATAACTATAATAAAATTAATTATATATTATAATCATCTGAATTCGTAAAAAAATACAGGATTGTTAGTACAACCAGTTTAATGTAGGTATAGTTATACATTAACCTAAAAATGTTTATCGCAACCCCTATTTATTCGTTAATCTAACTATCTTCCTGATTATTTGTTTAGTAACCAACCGGTTCGTTATACGTTAACCAATCCTAACACGATCGATACGCAGAAGTATCCAATATTTCAGGTCACGTTCTCGAAGCGGGATTGCGACAATCCAATACAAAAATAAATCGGTCGTATAGCAAGTAGCCCAGATAGATCTCGCACAGACACACGCACATGTATACTCCTCTTCTTCGTGTATATATACACGTGGAATATTCCTTTTTCGGAAGACCACGACTTCTGGGGACTCTCATTGTTCGCCAACACGTAACTACTGCTTCTCTCTCTCTCTCTCTCTCTCTCTCTCTTTCTGCCACCGCAGTCAGGCTGCTCATGATACTATTCATATAAGCTCCCGCGCGACTGACGAGTTTATACTTGCGCGTTGCGCCGACGCGACGAGCGCTTTATATTTAATGAAGCCATAAGCGACTAGCGCCCGTCTGTGTCCACGCGCGCACGCGACAGTAACAGAGAGAAAGAGAGAGAGAGAGAGAGAGAGAGAGAGAGAGAGAAGAACGCGGTGGTACGGTTTCAAGGTCCGGGAGACCGACGGCTACTGCTCTCTCTCTCTCTCTCTCTCTCTTTCTCTCTGATACGTCTTCATTCATCGCGTGCGCACGTGTTTCGCCAAAGTACACCACGTATATATGTATATGTAAGCGTGGGTTTGATAAACTCGCACGTGTGCCTGACTGCGTTAATGTTTTATAAACAGCGGAAGAGCGAGAGAAAAAGCGCTTTTTCCGAGTATCATTCTTCTGTATTTGCAGACTTTTCGCTCTTCTTTTTTTTCGCGCGTTACAGAGCTTTGATCTTTGAGCGCGAGGTTTTCGCATTTCTTATAACATGTTGTAAGAAAAAGAGATTTAATGAGACGATTAAGCCAGAACTTTGTGTGCCTCTTGCGATGAATGGAAAGATTTATCCTGTAAGTTGAAGAATAATCGCTTCTAATTATAATTTAAATTTCGTAAATTGCCGTAATTTTTAAAGTCTAATTTTAATATGAAGATGTCTTTATTATATAACTACACACACACAATGTAAATAATTGAATGACTTTAATTTTTATTATTATATTGCAGTATATTTAAAGTCACTTTCATTGTTATATTTTCAATTTTAAAGATGTATATGATATAGAATATGTAATACAAAAATCAAAATATTCCATACAATGCGGCTACATATTATACATAATAGAAACAGCATTGCATCAGAAAGAAGACAGAACGGGCATCAATTTTCTTTATGGAAATAAATGAAAAATAATTTTTTCCCCTCTCACACTGCCAGGACACACGACACTTGAGGGAGAAATATCACCTGGCACAGGAGAAGTCAGCTCGTAAGCCGACGTACGTGCATTGTACAATCGATCGAACGTTGCTATTCGGAATAGCACACTTGCGACTTCTGCACACACATATATACGCAGATAGATATATGTATAATATATATGACAGCGCTCACGGTTTCGTCGCATCTCCTCTGAAATTCGTATGCGACATATAACGTACAAATAAGCAAACGCAGCCGCGGTGGTGTAGAGGTTGCAACCGCTGTCGCGCGAGACTCCTCTGCTCTGCTCTTCTCGCGCGCGACGTATGCAAAAATGCGCTACGCGCGGAAATCTATAAAAGCCGCGTCGCGTGTGGCTTTTCGTATATATATATAGTAGTCGTATAGCCGCGAGCAACAGCAAATCAAAATGCACTTTAACGCGAGCTACGTTAAAATTGACTTTGACTATACGAAAGGACGCAAGTGTCTGAGAGAGCTTCGCTTTTACTGCGTTCCTCTGGCGGTATGAACGTTTGACTAAGGACGTTCAAAATAAAATGAAGTTGAACGGGATGATCGTCGAAGTAGAAGAATGATATATCTTGTGTTTGGTTACAGAAGAAATTTGTAGCTGGAATTAGGAGAAAGACGAAAGCAAGATTATAATATTTGATAGTTAGAAAAAAAAATTACCGTTCTCCAGTATACATGGCATATATGCGTGTATATGATATACACATACATAATTAAAATTTTTTAATCTACCAGTATAGTCAATAAACAATTTTGTACCCGTTAATTCTAATCTCTTGAAATCCTTTGTGGGTAGAGATTATGTCAATGGACGGATTCCGAAACGCCATCCTTGAAAGATAGCGCGTTTCGAAAAGATGGCTGAGCTCACGTATCTGAGAGAGAGAGAGAGAGAGAGTGAGAAACGACTTCGCAAAGTTTTTTTGAAAAATAGGATAACAGAGTCGTTTAGATTTCAGATTCTATTATATAAAACGGATAATGAATAAAGATACTATAAGCACTTAAAAACATTACTTTGGTAATAATTTTTGTGATATATTAACTACGTAGTCATGTCAGTATTGTCAGTATTGCAAAGAACATAAAAACTTTCCGAGGTCATGCCGTTTCAGCAGGCTGACTAGTTAAATCTTTGTTTCAATTTAGGCCTATCTCTTATTTCGTTATACGCGAAATAAAAAAATAAGATACGTTTTTCAAATATTTTGGCGTTTATAGTTTTTACTTATTTAATATAGAAAGTAATGTAAATAGCCTTCTTAATTTAATAATAAATGTTATCATCGTACGATATTAGAAGTATGCTCAAAGTTTCGATTTCTTTGTAAAAACAGTAAAGCTCAATAGGATGCTAATATGCTCCGTGCAAGTCAGTTTAAGTTATTAAAGTATACGGTTAAGTAACTTTTATCTGGAATATACTCTCGAGCTTTCGCGGTTACTGTAAAGTATAAATTAGTTTTGAAGTTAATTTTAATATCAATTAACCGAGTATAATATATTAAAAAATTTTAAATTATTTATTTTCACTATTGACTCAATTTACGTGCACTTCATTAATGAAACGTGTTATAAGTGGCTGACTAACATTAAAATTAACTTTTAAATTAATTTATACTTTGCAACAGCTGCTTTCGCACTCGAGAACATGCCATAGCTATTAACCATATAATTTGCTTGTGTTATTTTGTACTTCAGCAATTTACACATTTATATAGAACTAACTTCTACTTTATATGAAAATAAAAAATAACGGCAAGATATCTTAATGTTACTCTATTAATCAATACAATTTTCTTATTCTATTTTCAAATAATTTTTAATAAAATCAAGAAAAATTACAAATATAAAAATCTAGAATAGAATATAATAGCTTTTTTTATTTTGTATGTTTACAAAAATAGACTAGGTTCATTATAAATGTAGAAAATATCTACATGCATAATGAACATATTATAAACCTAAATTGAAACCTTAACGATCTTAATAAGGGCCATTCATTCCATAAATCTAATCTCGCTTATAGATAACAGACTTATTATAACAACACTCACGGTTGAAATTCAAGAAAATCCTCGACCAAACTAATATACACTAAGTTTATCTCGGCTCTTACCGCGTTCTATACCGAACTACGCCTCCTCGCTCGCTTCATTCAGTAATAGAGAATTACGCGAAGCACCTTAGAGTACGCACTGCTCGCAATATTGAGCGGAAGCACTACAAGGACCATCCCCGTCTCACCCGAGGGACACCATCTTTGTCGCTTGACGCTTATATAAAGGATTTAACACAGCCGAGAACGACGCCCTAATGGACGTCAGAGATGGGACACGAAAAGTCGGTTCATGCGGATTCTCAATTTTGTATGACATTTATTCATAAGCTACGAGTGAAAACTTGTTGACAGCTTTCTCTCTCTCTCTCTCTCTCTCTCTTTCTCTCTTCGTCTTCGGTACTATTTGCATAATTAAATAGTAAGCTGTAAAGGGGTTAGCGTTGAGCAAATTATTTAGTAGAAGCTATAATTCCATTATTATTCTTACAAATTCGTGCTATTTCTCTTTTTTTCTATCTAGTAAAATTGCAAACTATAATTAAATGAATGCTTTACTTTATCATGATTTTATTAGTCAACGATAACATCTAATTAGACACTTTAACATTAAAATTTTTAGATGCCGTTACTCTTTAAGTATGTGAATAAAACTTGAAGGGGTGTGCTGTGATAACTATATGACCTATTGAGCTTTATGATAGCATAGAACTAAATGCCCATTAATTTTCATAAAAGTATCAAAATTTAATTAGATTCATAAAAAATTATCATTTTTCATTATGACAGGTAATATTCTGAACAGAGTTGTATTATACTTTTTATAAATAATTAAAAATTACAGAAAAATTATACTATTTTAATAATAAAGCTATATACTTAATAACCAAAAAATACTAAATTTGAATAATTTTTACGCGAGTTTAATAAACATATGATTCATTTAACAATATTTTTAATTGCCCAATTCTGTTACATAAACTTTTCACAGGCTAATTCTGCAAATGAAAAGAATATAAAATCAAATTGACGAGTATTCTAACAGCCAATAAACGATTAAATCGATTTTCCTTTTAAAACAAAGATTTAATATTACATTAATTATTGAATATTACTATTAAATAACATTCAATTTGTAAAATACGATAAAAGAACCGTCAAATTTATACAACGTACAAATATTATCAATAAGTTATTCCAGCCAGACGAAAATCATACAATTTCTCCGGAACTGAAATGCAAACCTTTACATTGAACCTCGAGCAGGCGGTGATTCATCGCAGGAAGTGTGAAGCCGAGAAGAGGATCAGCAAAAGCAAAAGACTCCTAGCGGCTGGGTGGTATAATCGCGTCTGGAAAACTCAAGTATTCGTGATTAAAAACAGCGTAAGCCACTTGACGCGCGCGAGAGCTCGAAGAAATCCCGAGAAGGAATTATCCCTGCTCTCCCTTCTTCCTTTGCGCACGCGCTATTAATATTGCATTTCGTAAATTTACTCACTATCAGTATCTATACGCCAACCGAGCGGGAGGCTGTACATCCGTACGAGTTGAGACGTTAAGACGCTGTTTGGTCTCGTAGAAGACGACGGAACTACTTCGTTTGATACAGCTTTCTCTCTCTGCGGATGTAAGGCCAGATCTCGTCTTTTCTCTAGATTATGCTCTTTCTAATTAGTGAGCTGAAAGATGTTTAGAGATAATTATGGAATTATGGAACATTACCGTAAAAGAACTAAATTTAATATTAAAATTTTATATTTAAATTCAATTTTAATGTTTTTGTACTACTTTAGATTTATCAATAGTGCTATATAACATTGGTGATATTGCAAAATTTGAAAACGGTTTCCTGTAAAATTATTATTATTATTATTATTAGATATACCTACGTAATCTATATGTAATGCGCAGCGTAGATGGATACAATCTATTAGGTAACCTCAATATGCGGTTTAATATTATTCGATCAGCATAATCGTATTATTGCCTTGTCTGATAATTTCCAATTTCCACTACTGATTTCATCGTATCATATTCAAAACAAAATTTCATTTCTATAACATATATAACAACCTTAATCCGCACTTTACAAAAACACACAATATACAGCTTCGGAGACGCAACCCCTTTGTTTTAAGAATATAAATTTCCTCCTTTCTTACATTTTTCATTTGCACCTTTGAGCCCCTTATTGCTTATTAACTCCCTAACAAACCCTTCTTCAAGGCGCTCGCGCGCACACCGGTAGCTCGTTCATTATACATGCCGCGCGCGCGTGCCTTTTAAAATAAATAGCCACCCCACCTCTCACACAGTACTGAGATAACACAGCAAGAACTCAGGGCAAATTACTGCGTATTTTTCTCGCCCTCTCTCTCCCAGCAAGCCGAGGCATAAATTACAATTTTAAGTGGAATTTTGTCAAATTTACAAAATACAGCGCCAAGCGTACCGCACCAACTGTATGCGCGTCCCACCCGTCCGTGCGCGTCTCGGGCTCTTTATAATTCCATTAAGTAAACTTGGGAAATTTCCCTGGAGACTCGTCACTCGTCTCACTTCTGCGCGTAATTTTCTCTGCGGTGTGTACGACTCGTCGTGCGCTTGCGACTCTCAGTGTATATATATATATAGTTCACTGTACACGCGCACCACCGAAATTCACCTACTATGGATATGACGCTAGCGGAAGTTCATTATTTTTAAATTAGGAGCTGCAGCTACACTGTGTATGTGTATAAGCTCTATATATATGTGACGAAGCTCACTTCTTTTTTAACCAAACAGCCGCCCGCGGACACTCGTTACGAGAAAGTTTTTTTTTTATTTCGCTCGCGTTTTTGCATAAATGCATCATGCGGAAGAGGAAGAGAGGCAGGAGTAGTGGTAGCGCAAGTGTATAAAGTTGTTTGCTCGATATTAAATGGAGGTAAAATTGCCAATTTGCTGAAGTTTACCGGCGGCGTGGCTGCGGCTTTTACCCTGCGCGCTCGAGTGAAGTGTGACCTTTTTGCGCCAAGTTTTAAAAGGTTTTTCTGGGGGAAAAAACGGCTGCACTTGCCCGAATATCATACTAATTTTCTATTCCATTGACGAAAATTACGTCCCTGCTATAAATTCATCTATATGAAATGGCCAAGAAGTTAGAAAATGGCTAGTAAAACTGGCTAATTAATCGCTTGAATGAATTTTATCTTTTATGAAAGAGCATTAAAGGTCATTGAATGGCTTACCAAAATAAAAATAAATAACATTAACTAATAAATCATTTGCTGTACTCATTCTATGAATAATTCAGAAAAACTTTTATTTCTCCATCTGATTCTGTCTCTCTCACTCCTTGTCATAACAGCAAGCCTTCTGATAGTCATTTACAGACTAAAGAAACTGATCAGTTTTAATACCTTTAAAATACTCACGAACAAGCTTGTGCTTGTCTTCCAAAAACTCGGTCTATTTTACAATCCATTAAATAGCCAAATAATAGGAGAAAAAGCGTTTGATCGCGAGCTAGAAACTGGACAAGAAAAGTTCCCATTTTATAACTAGTACTAGTAAAAATTGTCATTTATTAGCTATAAAATAGTTTCGATTTCCACCAGGGGTGTTGCTTTTTAATCAAACTTTGGTCTAACTTGATGTCGAAACAGGGTCGTTTTATTATTCATTATGAGATTTTTATTAATGTCAATTGTATGATGACGCTTTATTAATGTGCTTCTTTATTATATATATTTCTGCCCTGACAAAAATATTAATCAAAAGTTGGCAAAGTTTTAGCCAATGTTTAAATTAAAAACGTCATACCATAATTATATTATTTATCCGTTTCAAGATACAACAATAAAACAATAACAACTCGTCTTCATCCCTACGAATATATTATACCTCAAATCTTTTTAATTATCCATTAAACGATCAACGCTATACGTATATATACGCGTAATTAACATTTTTTTTTTCTCGTCGTTCAAAATAGAATCATCAGCAGCCCTTACACCAATCAGCACGTTTAATCAAACGCGCAGTCTGGTAAAAAAGAAAACAACAAAGGCAGGTTTGCAAATGTCGGCAATAAATTTCCCAAATGGCCTGTGTAATCTCCCAAGGGTGCACTGGCGCGCGAGAGCGCGTATATACACTCTTGCAAAGGCACAGCGGTCGCTATACATATACACATACACGAAACGACTCCTTCTTACAAGCCCAGTCTCTCGCCAGTCTAGCAACAAGAACCAACGAAATCCGGCCGTCTCCACGTATATATATATCATACCCCTTTCCCTACGCGTGCGTCTCGAACGCACAAGAGGGTACAAATCGTTTGTCGTCGTCGCGCCGAAGAAACGCGCTGCGAGCGAGTGGATTTAACGCCTCGGCAACTTTGCACTATAAATGCTAATAGCCTTGGGCGGCCATATCGAAGTTCGGTAGCGCGACGGCAGTAGTAGCAGCAGCAGCAGCAGCAGCAGCCGGTTTCTCGAACTTCTAGTGTCTGCTGCCTATAATCGTGATAATAGAATCGCGCACAGCGATGACAATGGCCTCAGCAAGAGCGTGGTTCCCTAAAACAGCAGCGAAGCGCATGCTGCAGAGCTGAGACATCAAAAGTTTGACTCTACAAGAGAGGTGGAGTGGTTGTCGCCTGCTCTCGCGTTTATTAATCACCGAAACTGTCGGATAAACTATTTAGGGACCGATGATTGGGAGATGCACAGATGCGTGGATCGGATTTCCTTTTGTTTGTGGCCTCCTTATTGACGAGAACGTGGTATAGTCGCCGGATCCTGCAACGCCAATCTGCGAACGGCATAATAATAAAGTCATCGGGTTCGATTGATGGAAATGGATGTGGGAAATAGGTAGTTGGAAAATTGAGAGCTGTTATAATGTAGTTTAATTCGTAATGAAATTCTTAAAGGTAGTTTATTGAGATATTGGAAATTATTCTTATTTTATGTATGTAAGATTTGATGATGTGAAGGATGATATAGAAGTTGAAAGCAATTAAATTAATGAACTGAGCGATATTGGAAATCTATAATAATTGTATAATTCGAAATGCAGGTACTGTTCACCAAAGTTTATTTTGTTTTTTCTATAATTATCCAGAAATCCTCCGCTGAACAATTACGAAATAATTTGCAATAAATAAAATGTAATTGTTCATTGATTTCGAAACTTTATTCAGAATAGCAATAACTTTTTGTCTTTGCAAGTTAATCATTTTAAAACTGTACAAAGATGGAACTCTATATAGTTACTAATTTATGGAATAAAAAAAACATTTTCACAGTAAAATTGAACATGAAATACAAAAATTAGACCCTTTCAGTGACTATTTCTTTATTTTGCATTTCGAAAAACACAATTTTGGGTTTAAAATTTTTTTTCTAATGAATTAACTCTATACTTTTTTCAAGATTTATCATTATTCACGCTATCAGATTTTATATGAAAAAAATTAAAATTATTTTCGAAAATATATCCGTATCACGGAAAACAATCATACCAAAAGCTCTTGAAATTTTGACATCGATTGTAAAGTTTTTAACTTTTTTTTCAAATTTAATGATTTTTACTAACACTTTGGCAGGGCAGCATAACTATACCTCAACCGATCTCTGAAGTTAAACAACGCCGGGAGCGATTATTAACTACTTGAATGGGTGACCTAATAATCCGCACGTACATACTTTTGTTTAAATATTTTCCTCGTATATATTCTTTATTATTACTATATTATTCTTTAGTGTTACACTTTCGACTGTAGTTTACATTATCTGCACAATCTCTTTTAAAAATTAATGACATCCCCTAAACCATTTCACATTTCATTGTACAAAATTTCCATCATTTCCCATCAAAACTCCCACAATTGTGTTTCGTTCCACGTTATTATACTCTAAAATCTAAAAAAAAACAGTAAATTGTTTTCTCTTATATTCCTCGCATGAAACAACGCATGTCATTGCCATAAATTATCTACATCAACTTGTCAGCTAATCCTAGCAACGAATTCAAAGTGATCGATACCTCACACCCACCGCTACAAACCCACAGCCATAATTAATTTTCAATAAAACATTATTATCCCCTCGCGGCATTTCGACAAAAAAAAAACACGTACGTTCACGCATGCATACACATATAGAGAGAAAAAAAAATATCCTTTTATATATAGTTCGCAAGTCCGTCGGGTTCAAAGGTGCACGCACTCGCGCAGCTCGAGGGCGTTGCATAATTCCTCGGCTCGCAGCTCTCCGCATGAGGCGAGCGCCCAGGCTAGCAATTAGCAATCTGTCTTTTTCATCTAGGCGCTTGGCGTGCGGAACTTTGCGTATATGCACGGGGCGTGACTCTCGCTTTGTCTGCGGCTAAAAGCCGACGACGATGGAGCTTCCTCGTGGCACGTGCTCTCTCTCTCTCTCTCTCTCCCTTAACTCGCGTCTTGCACGCGCACACCTTCGCCCGTATACGCTCAGGTTGGGAAATCTTTGGAGGAAGTTTGCGCGTGAAGATTTTGCATTTAATAGCTTGCACCGCTCGCGCGCGTTCCATAGGAGTTTTACGCGTCTATGCGCTCACGCGCAGATAACAATGTAAATTTTCGAATATATGTATATATAGAGAGTCGCACGCGAGGTAGCGCATGTGTCCTGTTTGCGAAATTTTTATTGTTTCGTGATCTATTTGAGAAACTGTGAAATTTAGTTGGCGAACATTTGTTTTGCATTTAATTTAACTTGTAGGGAAGATATAATAACTTTAGAAGATTAATTAGAAATATATACCAGGACCTATGAGAAACATCAAGAAAACAACAGTCACTCGAACTCATTGAAATTTATAAAAGTTAAATTATGGACATGTTGATTTTATTTTTTTAAATTTTTATACTTTTCGGTGTCGCTGCGCATTTGACCACAATTTAACTAACGTACCTGCTATTTATTTTATAATTCCTCTAGTTAATGTTTAAACTTTATAAACTCGATCGCAGTTGAATTATCAATTAATCTGCTACTGAAAAAAAGAAAACTTCAGCATCTCTCAGTATAATACTAAAATTCCAGCAAATAACAGCTTGCTTAAAAACGATATATAACTCGTACGTACTATATATGACCCGCCTCCTTCCCGTACATGCAGTCCTCTCTCAGCCGTATATTAATCAGTCGTCTCTTTAACGAACCAATTGCACATCAGTCATCACAGATACAAATCTTCGTGCAACACCTCTGTACACATGTGTGTGTGTGTGTGTATATATATATATATATACACACCCGAAAGCTTTCGAACGCGCGTGCATTTTCCGCAACGCATATTAATTGGTACCACGCGTAAATTATTATCGCGAGATAAGCATCTATACGCGCTGCGCAACCGGTGATGTTAAAAATCTGGGGAAGGTAGAAAGAGAGAGAGAGAGAGAGAGAGAGAGAGAGAGAGAGAGAGAGAGAGAGACAGTAAAAGAGAGATAACGCTACAGAGGAAAAGTAGCCTCGCAGCTCTCCGTGGTACACGAGAAAGTGCCGTTACCATTGTTGTGACGCCGGGCATACGCGCGAGTTCCCGAGCGATACGCGAACGTAAATATTCGCAGTGGTTCCCCTCCCTTGTATATGTATATATATATATATATATATGTGTGTGTGTGACTGACAGTTTCACTATCGCGTGGAATTAGAATGCGAGGGAATAAGTGAGAGAGACGTGGAAGAGGGAAGAGGAGGGAAGCTGATCTTTCCCAGGATACTTTCCAAGTGTACGCACCGACTCTGCTGAGGCGGTGCTGCATATATATATAGACGCACTTTTATCCTGATGAATAACACCTTCGTTGCCTCCTACGTTTCCGTGGTGATATTTATTGTACAGTTGACTGTGCATGACGAGAGAGTGAGGGAGATATTGAAATGTATAATTTAAATAACGCGTGTTTTAAATTTCAAAATCAAAAATGAAATGGTGATGTTTAAATTATATTTCATTACGAAAGTTCTATCGAAAATGGTATTGTGTTTATAAAAGAATTTAGCAATATTTCACAGTAATTTTTGACACAATGTTTCACGATCAAGATGATCAGTGTTTTCGCGAGCTACATTTACTAAATCTATTATATATATTCAAGGATTTATTGTCTCTGCATACATCAATCCCGGTACAGCGAAACTTACAAAAGAATATAATACTCTACACTGACAAATATAATTGATCCCTTCAAAGCCACTATAAGAAGTGACGAGCAACATCATGGCGGCAGCCATATTTCCCCTCGCGTTTATCAGATTTATTCGATACCCAAGCTGGAAAGTGCACCGATGGATATTCTCTCTCACTCTCTCCTTTATACACACATATATATATATACCCAGCCACATACCCACTCGTTCACCTCCCCAGCTGCATCCTAATTATCAGTTTCCATCGTCGAACTCTATTAAGCCGACTTCGATTATAACTTGTGGCAAAGTTTCAAGAAGTCCGCTCTATCCAAGCGTGCTCACGCCGCGCGCGCGCCACTTGCCCAAGGGGCTTTCCTTGCTTACACCCCCATCCCCTTTATACCCTCGGGATATTAGAGACGTGAGCGAGCGCACACACATGTAACCCGCAAACCCTCAGAATGCTCGTGTGTGTGTGTGTGTGTGTGTGTGTGTGTGTGTGTGTGTGTGTGTGTGTGTATATATATATATATATACACCCCCC
>JAYJLV010000056.1:6206617-6222042 GCA_036873485.1 Torymus texanus
TATATAAATTATTTATCACTATGGTATAGTTGAGCAGCTCGCGGTAATGTTTGTAAAGCTTGCAGAAACCGCTGGTATAGCCAGAAAAGAAGTGTCCCGAAAGCAAATCAGCGCCAGCTGCATAAATAGACTCCTAAAAAAAGTTGGACTATTCCTTTTCACTTTACTACGCGCCCTCTCTCTTTCACTTTTCTTTTTTTTCGTTCTCTCGTTCACGTGAATTTATTCTCGCGGCAGGTCAGTACGTGAGGCGAAATTTCAGTGTGCAGCCACCTATCGTAAACAAGAAGGAGCGAAGAGTAGAGAAGAAACGAGTTTCCAGACTCTGGCAAATAAAATAATCAGATGATGAGAATACAGAAGAGGCTCGCGCGTTGAGAATTGCCCCAGAACTCGTTCTCCACAAATCTGCTGTTTAAAGAGCTTCAACTATGAATTACATTAAATTAAATGCTTCATTGAACGACGTAGTATGAAATAATTTTAATTATGAAGAACATTAAAACTTGTACTAGATCGACGGTAATATAAAATTTGAATTTCGCATTTCAATTTTCAGTTCGAGTAAAAACTTAAACGACATCGACAATTGGTAGCATTTGGAATTGGCCTATCAGGAGTGCCCTGACATTTACCGTTATCATTTAAAATTCCAGAACTTCGTATACGCTTTAGCTTGGACTACTCGTCGCACGAGTTTTTGGGGAGGAAAAAAGCAGTCGACACGTGCCTCAAAGTCCTTTATGGATCCGTGTGTTGTTTCGCGCGTTTTAGTAGCTCGTAAGCCGTCTAATCGTGAGTGAGAGTACTTTCCGGCGGCGCCACGGCAACCAGAAGCGTCTGAGGAAATTTTGCACTTTCATTTCCGGACGGCGTCCTGCTGACGTGACTACGGCGCAGGCGAACGCCGTGTATGTATATAGGTGTACGCTGTTGCTGTCTATTTTTATGAACCTTCGACTTAATTTGGAGAAAAATTTCAGAGCTTGCCCGTTTCTACTTCAATTCCCGCTGTTGTTTTTCTGTTTAGTAGAAACTGCTGATGCACTGTATTATCAAGAAATTCTTTCTATCACTGTTAATTAATGTAGGTTAATGTGTTAACGAAATGAAAGCATTTTTAATCAAAATTAGTATGCAACAATAATATTGTATACCTGAAAGTATTACTAACAGTAAAAATACTAATATTGTCAAATATAAATGCCACAATTTATTTCTAATTGATAGATTGTTATCAAATATTGATTTTTGCAACAGTCTAAAGCTCAATTATTGATTGATGAACTTAAAAATTCATAAGATCATTTTCTCAATATATATGTACAGTTTTTCACAACGACTTCGTACTAATTTATATACTTATACTCTTTCGAAATTCGCATGTTTAAGCGCTCAGTCGTGTTGGACAAACTCTATTTTAAAAAAATAAGTCACTGCCCCATAAGCTAGACACCCACACTATTAAAAAGGTGGACTATATAGCGATATTTTTCTGTTTATGTTCGTCGCTCCAGTATAATTTCGTTACCACATCACATCTTGTAAATAAATATTTATAGCGATCCAAAATTAAACCTATATCCGACTTATCGCTGTTCTTTCACCTACTCTTATAATCGTAATTAGTTATTTGATTTTGTTTAGCATAATTCTGAGACAAAGGCTCTTCTCTATATACTACATTTTTCTGTACACTGAGAGAAATTTCATAGTAAAATGTATTATATATTTAACAAAAATTACTATATTTTATATACTCAATTTATGAGAAATTTTATTACATATACACTAATAATTGGCATGTATCTAATAAATTTTACTATAAGTATCCTCGAAAAAGTACTAGGACATGTGAAAAAAATTACTACATGATATAGTAAAAATGTATAATTTTAGAATGTATTATAATAACCATTTAATTTTCCTATACGTGTAGAAATGATCACTACATAATATAACAATTTTTGCTATACAATATAGTAAAAAATATGATCAAGCTCTCGGTGGCGCCACCGAGTCTATCAGGTTAGGTTATATTGCCTTCGTATATATTTGTGCGAAATCCTACTATAGAAACCAAGGGGGAGGGGAGATAAAGGAGAAGAAGTCTCATGCACGCGTTGATAGTTGCTCAGCAGGCCGCTAGATGGTGAATGCCTAGTGCACCCTGAGAAATTGATACTCTCGCAAGTGGCCAGCCGTCGTTTCGGTTAATGTATAAGGCCGCGTAACGATGTAGGTACATAAAGCGCGGGGGGCAGAGGTACATGTATTAGTCCCACGTTGATATCATTGAACGACAATGGATGCGTATATAAATATACCTGTCTCTCTCTCTTTCTCTCTCTCTCTCTCTCTCTCTCTCTGTGAATCCTTTTAATTAGCATTATTGTTTAAAACCTCTATAACAACAATTTTTAAATATACTTTTAAAAAAAGTATAAACAAAGGCAATTTATAGAGTACATTACAGTCCTATATGATAACGTTTCTTTTCTTTTATTTTTAAAATAGATATCAATAAATATCAAATTTCAAAATTTTTACTATTGTTGCATTATAATTTTAAAAACTTCTCTCAAAACAATTTAAATAAGAATCCAATTGAAATAACAGTTTTGATACACAAACAAATTCAACAAAAAAATCTGTTTTGACAATAATTTGAAAGTTCTGAAATCAATATCGAGAAAGTCAAGTATTCATTATTTTTTACATAAAATTACCTTATTGTTTCTCTAACAATATCTTTTGCATTATTAGATCATAAGCTATTAATTGTTTAATAATAAATTGGCATTTGCTATGCAGCTCCTCATTTTACTTATTATTAAACATAATATTTATAAATATTTTCTTCATAATCATCTGAGAATATTAAATTAAATTATTTCATAATGTATCTGAGAAAATTAAGTTCTGATGCAGCTGTTGATAATAATTATCACATAATGATTTTAATATTTTAGATATTCCCTGGTAGAAAATTAACCATTTTTGTTGGTTAACATGTTAATCAAATGGAAGCATTTTCGACCTAAATAAATTTTCAAACATTATTGAAAGTATCGAAAATTATAATCACATGTTAAATATTGAAAATGGAATGTGATTTTATGAACAATAATTAAATATTTATCTTTAACAATAAAATAATGATAGTGTGTCGTTTTTAACTCCAATATTGACCAATAATTAGCCAACGCATCGTTAACGTTTCTACCAGGGTTATTACAAACTTATACGGACATTTTATGTTTTATAGTGATTGGATGTATGACAAATCTATTTGGGAGAATTCTCATAGCAAAATTTAAAAAGATGTGTGGAAGAAGTGTAACCACATAATGATATTAATATTTTAGATTTCATTACAAGTTTAAACAGGCATTTTAAATTTTATAGTGATTGGATGTATGACAAAAAATCTATTTGTGAGAAGTCTCATAATAAAATTTAGAAGGAAATGTGGAAAAAGTTTAGCCACATAAGGATTTTAAGATTTCAGATTTTATTAGAGTTTATACGTGCTTTTTATGTTTTACAGTAAGTGGATGTATGAAAATTGAAAGGTGTGGGGTGGTATCATTTGTGAAACAACAAATAGGAAGACGATCAAGATCAGGAACTATTAATTTTATGCAAGATCGACTAGATAGATTATTATAAATCTACTTATAGGATTATTATTCTTGCTTTATATGAAAAATCTATTTGGGAGAATTGTCAGTAAGACAAATTTTTATTCATATGTTTCAATAAGACAAATTTTTATTCATGTTTTTCAGAAAGACAAATTTTTAATACTGTTCTTCTTCTGGCGCGTCGATATAAAATGTTGTACAACATGAAAATTAGATTTATAGGAAACTAGGGAAAATACGAATATATTTATAAATGTATATGGAGAAATAAAACAATTATAGAATGAATGAAGAGAGATAAACGAGAATTAGCAGGTTAGGAAGTCATGTTCCCGTGTATACGTAGCACGGTATGTCCTCAGGCTTGTTACTCTAACTTGCCTTCAGATCGCTACCGGCGCTCCTTGATAAAATAGGGCTTAGAGTTTATTATAAGAGAGAAAGAGGTATATAAGTATTAGCTAGATAAAACAAATTAAAAAGAGTTATGTTTGTTAGTTGTGCTGCAAGTATTCCAAAAAAAATACATTGTGTAAATAAAATACACAAGATTCAAAGAATTCAATTCTCTCTACTCAGAAACTACACAATCTTTTTTCCATTTTAATACATTGAAATTTTATATAGGAATATTTGCTACATTATATAGTAAAATTTAAATCTACAAAATTTTGCTATATAAAATAGTAATTTTTGTTAGAAAGTGAGTATATCTTACCGTTCCTACATTATATAGCAAGTTTTGTTATATATGTAATAAATTTTATTATGACATTTTTCTCAGTGTAGGGGTTCTCAAGTATTTTTTATATATCTTATATTGTAATGCATTTAAATACTGGTGAAATAAATAATAATAAAATAATAATACAGATTACCTAAGTCTTCAATTCCTCAGTTCAACGACGATTGTTGTAAAATTTTCACTTTGTATAACGACACACACATACTCGCATTATCAAAATATGTAAAGTCATTACAATAGGCCATTCATCCCCGTTTACAGCGGGGATAACAATCTTTAAAAAATCGCGCATCCCTAACGATCAGAGACAGTGATAAACGGCGTGTAGTCCAAAAGGCCCTCCCGTTCCAAAACTCCTGCAGCCCTCCCTCACACCTTTGAAATCGAATTACGTCCCATCCTCCCTATCTGACTCCCCGAACGCCTCCTGGTAATTGTGTTTATCGTCGCGGGGGCAAAATCGAGCGTGGCGGAGAGAGAGAGAGACCACGGATGAGTTATAATGAGGGAAGAAGAGGAGAACGCGCGCATGAGTTAGAGTCCCAGCCTGTTGAAGTGATCAAAATGAGAGCGGTTTATTCGCCGAAAGGACGAGACTTTCATGAGACTATAGTATAGGGGAAGATGTTCAAGAGAGCATATTTAGAGAATATATAAATCTTATAAGCTTATATAGAAAATACACTCGCGTATATATGTTTAATAATATATTAATAGTATAGAAATATATATGTTCAACTGATTCGACTTTTGTTATATTACATCTGCACTTTTATCAACGACTATAATACACGGGAAAGCGCTTGAAGTCAAAGTGCAAAGGCACTTTCCCATATTTATACAAAGCCGAGGACTGACTTTCAAGAGTGAAAATACGCTGCCAAGACGACAGAAGTGATATTAGTATACATAACGCATCTAAAATTAATTAAAAAAGATGCTTGGCGTACAAACATATATACCGTACTTTGCCCTTTTGTGATCTCATAAACACGGTATATATATATATAGGACACGAGGAGCAAGCTTTATCAGCACTGTGCCACTCGACTCTATCATATAACAAGAGCGCGTAAAGAGGTATAGCGCGTGAACGCGATAATTTCCGTTCATTATACTCGGCCGAATAGAGCGTCGCGAGGAGAATAAACTTCTGTAAGGATATCAATTAGCAAGTAAGCTTTTCCGTCGACGCGAGTGAAAGGAACAGTCGAACTAACGTAAGGAAGATTACTTTTCAAGCGTACAGTTGCTAATTTGAAATACTCGACTGCAGAGATTTTATTAAAGAGATTGTAGTCGCTATAGAATGTTGATACTGAATATAAGACTTATTTGTTGATTATTGTAATTAGCCTCCATTTTAATATACTACGGGGTTTTTAATTTGTTTGTTTTATCGTAATTAGATTTTTATCAGTTTTTAAGGAATATTATTTTTGCTAATTAGAAACGATCATATTTATATATACAAAGAAGTATTTTGATTTCACCTTCAAGCATAAAATTTTAATTTCTATCTATATATTAGTCGTTTATTATCGTTACTTTTTGATAACGATGATTACTCTATAACAAATATGAAAAGATAAATTAATATTTATCAAGTATTGCATGAATACCGATAATGCAACCAAATTTAGCTGTACTGTATTTCATTTAAATAATTTCAAAATCAAAATGCCCATAACTTATTAATGATGAATTTCAAACCAAATGTTTCGTGTTATTTCTCTTTAATAAATTTTATTAATCCGAATTTTAACATGTAATTCGTTCTCGTACGTGTACCGTAAAAAAATAACCTACACCACGACGTTCGCTCGCTCAGTAAGCGTATAAAATCAACACAACGACTAACGCATCTGATGTACACTGGCAAAAGATGCGCATGGGATTTCTCAGTCCTATATAAGTTGGAACGCGCGTTGCCGACGAAACACAATATCTGCCCCTGTATTTATCATTTAGCCGTTTTCTCTTCCTCCCCACACCGAAGACGCGCAACTTCACACACGCGCGCGAAAGCTTTTCATTTCGAGACTTCTGGCGAGTTTCATTTTGTGTACGCGCGTACGACTGTTTAAGACTCAGCGCTTGCACAGCCGCGGCAACGGCGGCAGGCATTAATTTTCCGTTGTAAGCTTGCCGGATTTTTGTCGGCTTCTCTCTTTCTCTCTCTCTCTCTTGCTGGCTCCTCTTTTATCTCGCGGCTTTTTAACTCGCTCTCGTTTTTATACCCAGCTCCATTCTCGGTCTCTCTCGCTCTTCTTCTTCTTCTTCCGCTTTATTTTTACGTGCCACGCCGACCGCAATATTTTAAGAGCGCAAAGTACAACAAGAATGAAATAAGGTATATACATATAACCTTAATATCGTCGTTCTGATTACATTGAGAGATAGATAAGAAGGATGAGAGCGGGTGAGTGAGAAACGGGAGGAAGGGGAATAAGTTTGTCTTCTTTTCTAAATAATGAGATTTTAGATGGTTTTTTTTTTAATTGCTTGTAAAAACTTTATATTACCAGCATTTTTGTCCTAGCAAGTTCGTAAATTTAGACTTTTATGAGGATTCCACTTAATTAGCACTTTTACTCTCTTTTAACATAAAAGGATAATAGTTGATGAAATTTGTTATTTTCTAGTGTTATTTTATGACGCAAATCTGTTGAATGTCTAAAGCCAGGTCCAATTAAGGAAATTATTATTACTTTTCATCATACTTCTACATGTAAGAAACATGTCATATATAATTTTCATATTGTTCATTGAAAATGTATAAAACATCTAATATATATATATATAAATAACAACTAAAACAGCGACATTCTGCTTTTAGAATAAGTAAAATTAATATTTCAGGAACCAACGTATATAAAAATGCTGGTTGAATAACCCACTTTACCCAAAATAAAATTACAACGTATTGCCCCAACAAATTCAATATCACGCATTGCTCCTTGTCACCCTAATCCTCGGAAAAAAGAAGAAAAAAAACATTACCCCTAACTCCCACGTAGACGATGAAATAAAAAAAAAAGTGATGACAAAGTTTCCGCCGAGCATAAAAACCTATTATAGGCACAAATACGCACAAGCGCGCAGTTCATGAACTTCAACTGACGTCACCGGCGGTGTGGTCAAGGGGCAAACGTGCATATATATAGATATATGTATATATGTAATAATATCCGTACACTGCGTCCTATATATATATATACAAAGCTGCACATACCGAGTAAGTTATGCATACATGTACACACGTACGCGTAAAAACAGGCTATTAAAAACGCGGTCAATCGCGAGAAAGTGAGTGAGCTTGCAGGCGTACAACTCGCTGTATATATGTACACACACACACATATATATACATACAGTACGACGATGGTGGCGTTGGCGGCTTTTATTTCATTACGTCGTTTGCGCGCGGCTAACGAAATTACCGCAATTTCGCGTCACACGCGCACAAGCGCTAAGTGGTAGAGCCGCCACCGTCGTGGTTAAAGTCGGAGGCAATGTCATTATAACTGCTGCCACCGCTGCTATACTACGAGTGAGTACAGTGCAAGTGCGAGGAAGTAAAAGCGCGTGTCTCGTTGCCGTATCGTTTATACTGCATGTACGCGGAGGATATGTATATAGATGTTGCTCGCGAAAGTGGGTACTTCGTCTTTTCTGATATTCTGGGATTCCGCAGGTGTGACATGGTATAAGCGTATAGCTTGCATGATTTAAGAGATTCTCACCGGTGAATCTCTTTGGAAATTCGTCGTCGTTGTCGATGAAGGGAATTAAGCGTAATTATCGTTGCAGACGGTTATTTTAGTTTATAAATGGACCGATAGATTTGTACGGTATAAAAAGTATTGAAAATTAAGTATTATAATTTTTTTTAAATAAAACGTAAATATAACAGTGATTTGTGTCTGGGAGTTATATTTTTAAGGTTTTTGATTGTATTTTATTTTTAATCTCTTGATAAACCGTTTAATTGGCGGAGTAATTGTTCGGTCTTTCATTAATAACACAGCCACACAAAAAAAAGAAAGTGGTCTGGTCCAGAACACTGACTATCATATCCTTATGTATTTTAATGTGCTGATCTCAAATATGACCTTAATTTTAGTCTATCACCTCAGTATTTTGAGATACCTATAACTATAAAAATTTCGGGGTGTCTCAATTTCAAGGTCAAATACATTATTTTTTATTAATTTACCAATGTTATTGTGTAGTACTAATCATGCCTTACATAATCCATTTTAAATTATCTGAATCTAACTTTTCTTCTTAAAGATATATTAAATTAAAATTTTTAATTATCTCACGATGATTGTTTCTTCTTTGAGATCAGCACGCCAAAATACATAAGGATAAGATAGTGAGTATTCTGGACCAGACCACTTTCTGTTTTTTGTGTGGCTGTGTAATGAACATTTGATAAAAATTCGGTGATTAAACCCTTATTATTACAGAAAATATTAATTTCATGAATTACAGTACCAAAAAAATTAGGTTCATATTAATAATATTATAACAATAAAAGTATAGATAGTGCGGATTCGTTAAAATTCACGATGATCCATTCTTTAAGTATCTACACACCTTTTTTATATACATTTTTTTTCTCTCCTTTTTTCTGCCTCAAAATATACCAGAAAAATTCCGAACAATTAAAAGTTCTTTTATCCCAGAATTTTGTTGACATTAACTTTTTGTAAAATATACTTAAAAGATCTGCTTCAAATATAAATCATTCAGTTAAGAAAGGTAGCAAATAAATTTAAAACAAAGGAAACTAAGGAAACCCAGCTTTCATTTCCTTTCTTTTGAATTGAAAAATATTGAATTCCACTGTAGCAGCGTTAACTCAACTTATTACATTACACAGTATACTTACATTATTTAAAGACTAAACTGAAAATTTGAAAGCACCCGTGAATCATCATATCGTTGCGTACACCTTTGCCATATATAATAAGCTTATTTTCAGGTATACTCGTAGATATCACATTAATAATTAACCGTTAACAACCTCTATTAAATAACACACACGCGATTAAAATCTCGCATACACTACTGTAATAAAAGCGATAAAAGCAACACACGGTACAACGCAAATAGAAAGTAAATATAGTCGAGCTGTCAGGGCGATTAAAAAATCCAGGACGATCGTTTTTGCCACAATGCGCGCATCGCGCTTCCCAAAATGTAGGCCGGCATAACAAGAGAGAGAGAGAGAGAGACGCGCGCTTTGGCTCTCGCTCGCGACAAAGTTACAGGCGGCATCATTGTCCGCGCGAAGATATGCGCGAGCATAAATTCGAAGAGCCGTCGGCGCAAGCGAACGAACGCGCGCGCGCGCTTGAATATGAAAGAACATAAATTACATCCGGACAGCAGCAGCAGCAGCAGCAGCAGCAGTAGTAGTAGAGGCGAAGGCTCGAGGTGCGGGTGAAACGAATCGCCAAAAAGCTTTTGCTGACTCTCGTTTTTCCAACGTCACGGAGCCGCTTAATATCCCTCTAGCGTGTGGAAATTAGCTTTCCCCTTCCTCACTCGACCCTCTATGTGTATATGTGTATACGGGACGCGCTCTAGAAACGCCAAAACTCAATCGATATAGAGAAGAGGGACTGTACGGGGGAGGATGTTTTCTCGTGGCACTGGGTACACACGTACGAAGCCTTAATGAGCGAGTTTGTGTAATGTCTGCGAGAGAGAGAGAGAGAGGGGGGGGCGAATCATTGGGCTACGCAAATACACACACACACACACGCGCGCGCGCGCGTGTACCATAGCCAACTCGCCTATGGGCAATTCGTTCCTTTGAGTTAAGAGGGAGGGACGAGAGGCGCTTCGAGGTAATTAATACCATTGTGTTAAAGACTATGCGGAGTCAGCTGTGTATAGGGCCGAGGAGTTTCATCCTGAGCGCGAAGGGAATTTCAGAGGGAGAGTTGTATGTGGATTAACGCTGCGAGCGCGAGAGAGTAAGTCACTTCATAAATTCATTTTGCGTGTATCATTGTTGGGGGAAGGGGAGTTTGCGTTCGGTTTAATTAAATGTATCAAGGTGGTTTGCGTTGCTTTAAAGGTGCTTTTATATATATGTATATGTATACACATATACGCTAAAATTCATTAAAATTTTGAAAGCGAAACTTTTCTCGTATTTGTTTTTAATGTAAAATTATATATAGAGAATGAATAATAATATTTTCGGATGCATAGTAGGGGTGTCAAAATGATGAATAATGTAGAAATAACTTCATTTTGTAAGATATTCGTAATTGTTGATATCTAACGGAAGGATTTAATGTCAGAGAATAATGGGAATTATCTGTATAATGTATATAGAATTTTATTAGCGCAACTTTTTGAAAGTGCAAATCCCACTAAAATGAATTGCATGTACTTTTTGAAATATTCATCCGCGTTAACGTGGTTAGTGTGTCGTGCTTCACTCGCTGCTCATGCATTTTAATTTTATAGTTTCTAAATATTTATGAAATAAACGTAAAAATTACTTAAAATATAACGGATAATCTAATTTACATTTTCTTCTATATGACATTTAATTTTCATTTTAATAAATTTTTCACGCTGCTCCCCAAAAGTGCTAACTTTTATAGAACTGAAAGTGTTAATGATTGTAACTAATAATAAAATACCTTATACTTTTATTAATAATATATTTCTATTCAATTCTTTTACAAAGTAATTTTTCATACTCAAAGGTAAGTTTATAAGCTAGGATTTGCTCTCATTGAAAGTCCATTTGGCTCTTTCGGTCTCTTCATAGAACCACGTTGTTCGGTTAACTTTGATTCATGGACTGAATAAGTTTATCACAGAGAAAATCTTCGGAGCCAATCATTGAAAGGACTTAAAATCTTGTGTCGACCTTTTTTTTGTAATCACAATGGTTTTGATGTATTAAATTTTTTTAAATGTTTAATTTAAAACTACAGTTTCATTAAAAAAATCACTTTTTACTATTTTTTTTCACATATCAGATATTATCATCTAAATTCTCGGTTCTTGTAACCTTAAAAAAAAAAATCAAAAATTTAACATGACTTAAAAGTTTTAGGCGTATATAGTTCCTAGGGTAAAATCGACGCTAAAAAAGAATTTGATTACTCCGTCGAAAACGAAAAAAATATCGTCGAGCGTACATATCGCACTCGGAAGCCGGAAAATTGCCGTTACGCGGAAATTTCAGTGAAATCGAGAAAAAAAAGGGAGCGGATTGCTCGCTCTCGTTCAATCGATTAACGCTCGGACGCAACCGTGTGCCACTAGAAAAAATATCGCGTCGATGGCTCGCATAATTGCTGAGGACCGAGTGCAATTGAAAAAATAAAAAAATAGAACGCTACGCTAACGTTTCTTTAGCCACACGCTAAAAGCTCAGGTCGCACATACCCCAATCCCTAGTAATCTCTTTAAGTGCACCTACCCCGTCACGAGTGGAAGAAGAAACGCGGCTGTACCATGTATAACGTGTACGTATATATATATATATATATATATATATACACACACACACACACACACACACACATATACATGCGAGTGGAGCAGTAAAATTGGACCATTAATCATCCAATAAATGGGGCTAGCTTTTTCGCCCTCGTAGATATTCTCGGTTGATTCTCGCAAGCGAGTATAAGCGTTTGACAGTGACTCGTTTCGCCCTACCATAGTCTTGCTGTGACTTTGCGAAATTCACTCATTTTTCCTCTATATCTCGGTATAAATAACGTTGTTACACCCGCCTTTGAGTGGGTGGCCGTGGCAAGGGGGCCTAACGACGTGAAGGTGGGTAGTAGGGGGTGGAAAAAAAAAGTTTCTACAAGGGGTGCAAATAAATATAAGAAACTTGGATTTGAGTGAGAAATTATACTTCACTCCTTATAGTCGCTCATTAATTTTCCTCTAATTCGAAAACTCCGAGATACGTGTGATTGAAGTCTTTTCGTGTATATATATACACATGTGTATAATGGTCATAAAACTAATTAATAACAAATCATTTATTTTTTTTTGTACACTTTTTGAAATAATGGACACATAAATTTTTATATAAAAATTACGATTTAGTGCATTCTAATGCAGAAACATCCCGTACGTTCGGGAAAATTTACTGTGACAAAATGACAAATATACTCAATAAATCAATGTCACCTTTTCGTATTGCTGTCGGTTTAATTTGTTACGAATGTCATTGTTGTCTGTGGCTTAGATTTGACTATAATATATTACATAAATATTTTATCTATATATTTGAACCATATATTTATACGTTTATAGCGAAAATTGACAAATACAGATAAAAATTTCATAATTCGGTACATTTAGGCAGAATTTTATTCGACTATCAACAATTGAACAAACGTATTGAAATATCATTAGCAAAACAAATTCTTGGAATATAATGAATAGCAGAAAGTGTTATGGCTAAAGTGAATAATAAATCGTCGAGTGGAAGAAAGAAAGTTCTATCTCAGTTGAGTGCATAAGAAAGTTGTATCTTGATTTCTCCACGTTTTCACTGAAGTTGAAGCTGAGAACTAGTGCGGAGTTTTAAGAAATTTGTTTACTTTTAATTTTTTTGAACGTTTACTCGTCATAGTTAAAAAAATAATGATATATATATGTAATAAAATTTATTAATATAGGTTTTTGGAATATATCAATTAGCACAAAAAAAAATTGTGTACTCCGTATCTATACCAATTACCATTATTTAAAAAAAAACGGTTTTTCGAATAAAAATCTGTCGATAGCGATATTTTGAATTAAAGTTGTTGGCGACATAAGTTCCAAAATGTTATCTAACCCAAAAAAGTCTCTCTATTGCAATAAAATCGAGACCTCGTTCGAGGATTCATTCGTAGTTTGGATAATTGGGTTTACATCTGCAATAAAAAAGTGATTTTATATAAAAGAAATAGAATCTAGCCTAACAAAATAATTTAGTAGATAGCCCTTTCAATTTTCTAAAAGTTTGGATTCAGATATGCAGAAGGAATGTCTAAGTTATTGAAATTATTGTTTCAGTTGATGCTGTATCACGAGGCGCTTTTTGATTGTCGTTTTCTTTTTAGTAGAAAGAAATAACTAGAGGAGAGTTGAAAAAAAAACAATAATTGTTTCAAGCGAATCAAATTTATACTTTCAACAGATTATTGTTAAAAAAAAATCGTCTTTTCACCCACACTATTCGGTGCATATTAATGTCTACACAGCTATGATAAAACTTTTTTTTCTCCGATCCGACAAAATGAAAGCACGTTATATACCCACCAACTGTAGGAATGTAAATACCCCGCTTTATACCTCGAAATTCGTCTGGTGTGCATTCTCGCCACCTCAATGTACTCATCGCAAAATCCCATATACACGTATATTTTTAATTCCCCCTTGCAGCGAATGTTTACCGCGCACTCGCACATAGTTACTCTCGCGCGTCACTTAACGCGACTCCTGCATTTTTTCTCTCTTCCCACCCTGATTCTCGCCGAATTTCCTCGCCTGCACGACTCCGAGTCTCTCATTTGCATAGCCGCGACTTCAGAAGCGCGAGACACACTCAATAAGAACAGCTGATGCTTCCAGGAATCCACGCGTGTAAGATAAAGAGAGAGAGAGAGAGAGAGAGAGAGAGAGAGCAAACGTGCAGCAGCAGCAGCAGTAGCAGCATGCACGAGACACTTTGAACGGGCGGCCGCGCGAGAAATGCGGTCGACGATCGCGCGGTTCTATTCCGGTGGGAAATGTGACAGGAAATAGTCGAGACGAAACTGGCCTCACCGCCGTGGCTCTCTCTCTCTCTCTCTCTCTCTCTCTGCAGCCGACGGTCCTCGTATATACGTCGAGGCTAACCCTGGCGCGCAGCTTACACGAAATAAAAGCGCGTGTGTACCGAGAGCGCCTTGCGGCTGCAAAAGAAATAAGAAGAGAAGGAGGAGAAGAAGGTGGAGAAAGATCGAGGAAAGAAGTGGCAGTCGCGTGGCTCTTTGTGATGTCACGTGTGTAGTAGTATAGTGTGCACAAGGAGAGAGCCTTGGGCTGTGCGCGGATGAGGGAGGATAAGAGAAGAGAGATTGGCTGATTCGGAAAAGATTATTTTTTCATCGCCTTTCTTCTTCACTCGCGTTTTGAGTGAATGATCGACCTATATAAGAACATATATACATTTTTCATATAAGTTATTAAAGATTTATTTTAATAATATGCATGTTATTGCTAAAAAACATTGAACGAGGATTTTTCTTAAAAATAATAATTCTATACCTTTTTTTAAATTTTTATTCAATTAAAACAACATATAATAGTTTATTATACCGTCATTTTGAACAATATTTGATCATGTCAAACGTCGCTGTTGTAGCAGGCAAATATCGAGTTCAATTTTATTAATAATATGTTGAACTATTCTACTTTAAAAAATCGCCTCTGAAATATTCCGCATTGTATATAGCGCCGTTACAAAATAATATACACATGCTGGCGATACTTTATTTTATAAATATCCACTTACTCCCAACTTTATATATTTTATTTAGAAACATACCTCAAGTTATGAGAAGTTGAATTTCACGCAAGGGAGAGTTTTGTGGAATATGTATATACACACCATATACACACACTTATACACGCGCGTGCGCATCAGTTTATCCATAGTCGCTCGCTCGCGCATATACGCGGAAAGAAGAAAAACCATCGAGCGAGGCAAAATTTACATCGGGGAATAAACTTGCGACATTGCAGCAAAGGGGGGGGGAGAAGAGATGAATTATGACGAATGCTCGTCGGCCAAAACTTGGCATTGCTACACGTATCATCGCGCAGTCTCACATAATATATACATATACACATAATATATATATATATATATATGTATATCCTGGCAAAGAAAAGTCATATACTCTCGTACTCGCACTGTGTCTGTGTGTGTGCGTGTGTGTGTGTGTGTGTGTGTGTGTGTGTGTGTGTGTGTGTGTGTGTGTGTGTATATATGT
>JAYJLV010000056.1:6222142-6232783 GCA_036873485.1 Torymus texanus
TGGATATAGATATATGTATATATATATATATATATATATATAGATATAGAGATAGCGGTGGAGGGGAAAGAAGAGAGAGAGAGATTTTTCCGAGAATATAGCGGAATATATATATATGTCTATTTGCGAGGTTCGCCTATTTTCCCACTATTCGATGGATGGTTGCGCACCGGGGATTTCGCCGCGTGGCATTTAATTTATAGCGGGATCTTTGGTACACAGGATCGTCTACTCTCGGCGCGTTTACCCGGGATTGATATTCGGCAGCGACGTATACTTGATAAGACGTGACAGCGGCGCTAATGCCTTTTTAATCGTGGGAAACTGCGCGGCGTTGTACCTCCCCGATAATGCCTGTGCTATATTTATAGCCCGAAATCACGTGATGTTCTTGATCATTTGATTTTGTTGTATGTTTGTATAAATCGTTCCAAAAACTTTCGATCCGCTATTAAATTATTTATTTATGGAAAAATTCTAATTTTTTAACAAAATGAAACGAGCTATTCTATAATATTATATATAATTGTGAAAATTTTGATTATAGTTATTCGATCACATTTAGTCATTTCCAGTGCGTCTCTATAATACAAGGAAAATACATTGTTATAGAAATTAATTAATAGCACCGAGTGCTTTCGACATTACTCTATAAACGCCGCATAATCGAGGTTTAAGTGACAAAACGTTCATTTGAAACTCGATGAGCAAAACTTCAATTATCATCAAAAGCTCGGAGTTGTCTAACATAATTTTCAAACTGTCAATTAAAATTAAGCGAGTCTATATTTATAGTATATGAATCTCTCAGCTAATGTCTTTTAATTTTATATCATCGTCTCTAAAAATACAATAGAATATCTAGTATTGGTTTATCATCAATAACCATTTTTCACCTAGTTTTTTCATAATAAATTTCCAAATAGAAAAGAGATATACAAAAAAAACAAACCGTTTTGATTGAAATTTTGTTTCATGTATACATTTTACGGATAATAAAACGAGAAAAAACTTATTGCAAAGGTGTACCACAAAACTTCTTTTTACTTCTTTGAACCTCGCAAATGCGAATTACCTGTAGAATTAACCATTTCATAATGGTTTATCGATCGTCAATATTATAAAGTTATAAACAATTTAATGATCGAGCATCTACACACAGAGCATCTTCACACCAACCGAAATTTCGTTTTTGCAAAAATTAATTTAAATATTCCATTTTCTTTCCGTCTCACCTATATATAATCCCGAGCAACAACCCCGTTCGAATTGATAGACAACTGCAATTCCATCAATTACAACCGGCAATGAATTAACATCCATAATATACAGTATACTCAGACCGACAACTCATCGGACAACGAGCCTCTTTTCTCACGCGGAAACGACATTATAAGCACGATATAATCATCACGCTCTAAATAAAGCGCCTCCTTTTTCCTCGTCCACGCTATATACGAGCGTCCACCGGAGAAAGTATACACGCTCAGAGATATATATACATATACAACCGTATTATAATGTATACGGGTAACGTCCTCACTCTGCGGCGATCCGGCACGAGGAAGGGGAGAGCACATTAAGACGTACACGCGCGCGCGCGCAGAAGCGAGACTGTATAACAGCAATCGAAAAGAATTACATAATTCGCGCTAACGAAGCACACTCGGTAATTAGAGCTTACACTGTGGTCCGCCAGCTGAATTCGGCTCATTATCGCCGAAGGAGGTATATATAAGGGTTCCGAGATGTAATTTTCGTGATTCGAGAAGGCCGAAAGGGAAAGGACTCATCTTCACTCAGGTCACGCCTTTGCTCAGGTTCTTTTTTTCAGCTGGGGCCTTTCCTTAGCTGCGTGTGCGTATGTCTTATTTTTATTACGTCGATTGTTGCGTATGTTTTTTCCTGCGACTTACTTCTGTTTAAATACACTCTGCCATAGTGATTTAATAATAATAATCATTTATTGCAAATATTATAGATTTACAAACAATAATACAACAATCGGTAAAATAAATAACGTATTTCAATAAATTTAACACACAAGATTGTAGGTTGGCAATGCTGAACCTATTTGTGTGAGCTCTTCTTAAATAGAATTATCTAATCTGGTTCAAGTGAAAATTTCATTAAATTGTTAAATCCATTCGTATGGATTACGTAGATATAAATATACCTTTAATACAACTTTTTTAATTTATAAAGAATTTACACTGAGGTTAAACAACTATTTATATATTAAAAATAGATATACATAATTACTAATTTAAATATCCTGGAAGATACAATCTTGGAAATGGTATTTTTTTCCGCTCAATCAAAACGCCAGTTTTTCTAACTGTTTCTTTAACTTCTTATTATATATTTCGTGACTTACAATCAAAAGATTTAAGTTATATCCGTTCTTTTATTTAAAGTAAGCTTATATTTTTATAATCTCTAATAAATTGTATTCACGATAAGAAAATGACAAGTTTATTTTTCAATATTTACACCAACAAAATTAAAATTTAACACTGTAATATTCAAATTAATGAATAGTACTTTGAATTTAGATAGTTCTATCATTATCACTTAACTAAATAAAGTGTAATCCTATACTATTTCTATGAATATCGAAAAATCATATTTTTAAAGTAACATGCTTAGCAGTAACGGCGCGACACAAAAAAATCATTTTTATTCATAGCATACACATTTCTTGACTCTATATGCACGACATTTTCATTCATATAATATACGATATGAAAAACACAGTTTTTTATATAAGAAATAGCAGTTCACACATAAAAATGCCATAAAGGGAAGTTTAAAAAGCTTATGAACACCATGATATAATACATTTTGAAAATTTCAGATTGATATACTATACTACACGTGCAATCCAGAACAGAAAAATTACTTTTACAAAAGAAAAAAATTGATGAAAATACTGAATATAATATCACTGGAATTTTCTCTTCCACTTTCTGTCCCGTTTTCTTCATTCAGTGCAAGCTTCGCCATTCTCTCTCTTTCTTTCTTACTCTATAGCCACAACGGTACGAACCTCAGTGGAATCGAGCCGTGGCTTCTAATTGCTTCACGTAGGCGGCAGCTCGAGCCAGCGTTGAAATTAAATGAAAGGACGACGAGTAGAGGTAAAGGGGACAAGTTGCACAGTATATAACTCGCTTTCTTACCTATACCAGCACTTCACTCCCCTCCGTCGTCGCCCGCGCGCTACTACGTGATTCTCATCGCTCTTGCGAATCGCACAATAGCTTCGATAATGCACACTCGCCCGAGCTCGAAGTCGAGAGAATGTGTGTGTGTGTATATAACAAGTACAGCGACGACGCATAGAGAGAGAGAACTACAATAACCCAGACTAGAGCTCTCTCTCTCTCTCTCTCTCTCTCTCTCTTTGTCTCTTTCTGTGTTATGCAAATCCGAAACGTGTTACGTAGGTGTGCCTGGGAACCACTTCCGGCGCAGCTCTAAGCGTGTTAACTCAATGACGATCTCTAGCTCCCTCTCTCCCACCCTCTCTCTCTCTTCCTCGGCGCGTATCACCCATGATCGGCTCGCTGCAAATTTTCTCGCTCTTACGCTTTCTCTCTCTCTCTCTCTCTCTCTCACTTTGTTAATCTCTTCCTGTACGCGAGTGTGTGTGTATATACATAGATACACGCACAGGCGCGCGCACTCTCGCCAGCTAGCGCACAGCGGGGAGCGATCTAATTTAGCTACTTTGAAGCGAGCTAGTCGAGAGAGTGAGTCGGCAGGGTGTATAGCCCATTCAATTTGCCTGCTGCTTAATCCGCTAAACGGATTTTACGTAGTTTCTCCTTTTCCCCCACGTAGACCTATACCTGACGGTGTTAAGCTAGCCAAGAGAATGAAAGAGAGAGAGAGAGCACTACGCGTTTGTTATTTTTAAAGCTCGGGGTAATTCAAGCAGCTTGCGCCAGCGATTTCTTCGCTAGCTTAACGAAGAAAGTTTGTATATATGAGCCCATTCTTCTTTTCATTCGCCATTGATGGAATGTGGAGAGAACACTGTAATTTTTCCAAGCATATATATACGTGCGTATAGTGAATTTTTTTTTAGAGGACAAAGTGCGAAGTGTAGATATGGTATTATGTGTATATATGCGTGCTTATAGGAGTTATTGCTTTAGTATATACTATATTGGATCGTCGTGAAATTCACGTCCTTAATCCTATCGTGAAAAACTTCCTCGCCAATCCTCGAAAAAACTGATAAATTATTTTAAATTGTAACTGAAATGACGATATATGAACTAAAATATCCTGATATTTTTTGTAATACATATATACACGGATGTGAAAGCTTATAATGCACATACCGTTTCCGATTTCTCTTTCTTTCATGTGGTACGTTATAAAATATAGTAATTTATCTTTTAGTTCCTTAAAGTTCCGTTATTCAATAATTTTAAAATCACGATTCCAATCTAACATTAATATATTTAATACAAATATTCTGGATAAAGATTACAATTATAAAAATAATCACACAGTTTAAAAACTTTCAAATTTCATACCATAATTCTAAATTCGCTCATCAGGCGCACTCCAATAACAACTTTCCCCATAAACTTACGCATCAAAACGTTTCATGCACTTTAAATAAATGATATTTTCATACATTTATATACACATATAAAGTCTTAGCAAGCACATTATTTCTGCAATATATACGCGCGCAGCTGATGAGACCACCCCTGCCGATGCGCACGTCGAGCGATTTACGTTTTTCCACGCGCTTAATCACGCCGTCATCCATGAGCGAGCCTGCATATCTATGAGGACGCGCCGCCACGCGCGAGCGCTGGAAAGAAAGAGAGAGAGAGAGAGAAAGAAAGAAGACGCATAGCCTCGCGCAGAACGCCGCGCCCCGAAGATTACGCGATGCGCGCCACCTGCGACGCGATCTGCATAAAATCTGCCTAAGTGGATGGCCGATCGCTGTGCACACCCTTTCGATATCGAGCTGGCGCCTCGCGAGCTAACATTTTTCTCGTTCTTGTTACATTTATATATACTTATACCAGCGCGAGTGTCGGTTTTTTCATTACGCAGGTATAGAAAAAGGGGTGGTCGGAAATGGGGAGATTTTGATAGAACAACGTAAGTGGATTTATGACTGTTTAAGAGAGAGATAGAGAGAGAGAGAGAACGTTGTATAAGAACATTCGAGACTTGTATATAGTCGTTGCGGCAAAATTTTCCGTCATTGTGTGGAAATTGAAGTTTTTTTTGTGTGCCGGTTTCACTGTGCGACACGTTGTTTAGACAATGGTATCGAGATTAGAATTTTCGTGAGATTTACATAGCGATATCTTACGTAACTAAAACTAAGAGTTTTATTCGAAACAAAATGAAGAAAAGTAGTTTAACTTTAACGATTAAGAATGTGTTTTACAAAATGCCTGTTTCGGTAAATATAGTTGGCCGACTTTTTATATATTCTAAAGTACTTCGTCTAAAGAATATTCATGATTTTTTTTTTAATTTGTAGAATGACCTCAAAAAAAAGCTAAAATTAATTTTTTAACCCTGACGATTCTCGGCTAACCTGACCCCAACAACTATCGATATTAATATTATTCAAAGGCACTAAACTCGAGGACATGAAATGGAATGACAAAAATTCTCTATTTTCAATAAATTATTAGTTTAATTGTATCATTCTTACATCTACGAAGATTGAAAAATTATTTTCACATAAAAGAATCCATGTATGAATGTTCACCTGCACATTATAATTTCAATGGAACTTGAATATTTCTACGCTTTTTCTACTCTATCAAAATTATTAAAAACGTATGTAATCTCTAGCTGTAAATTAATTCACTGAGGTGTGTGTATGTATATATATGTATTCAAATAACACGGATTAAGTCTTACACAATAATATCCCTGATTGTTTTTAAAAAATCCTGAAAGCTTTTTTCTGCCTCTTATTTTATTCAGAGAGATTACAGGAGTACTTTTTAACAAGTATTACAATTTTATAAGTAAACCGTAGAACATTTTTTTTAAAATAACAACATTTTGCATCGAACATTAATCAACAACTTAACTTAAATAATTTTACATTGCACTCTAAAAATGAATTATTGGAAAATTATTAAAAAATGGATTAAATATTTGAATATTTACCAAACTATTAGTAGACTTTTATATTTGAAAATAACCAATCAAAATGACTATGTCGATTGGTTAATTTTGTAATAAATGCAGTGTGTATTTAACGTTATTAATTTGTTTATAAATTTTTTCGAAGTTAAATGTTAATTAGAACAGCAGGGCTGTGTGCTCGCAACATCCGTTCGTAAAATTAAATTAAACAATCAAAATTGAAAACATCTATTTTCGTAGTACCGAATCATTGTTGATACGTATGTATATTTGATGTCTGCTTTGATAATGAGTTTACATTGGAAGTACTAATTCTTGATGAATCATTTTTAATCGCATTCCAGAGTCTAGTACGTATTCTAATTTAGATTGCGAAATGATGGTACCTTTAATTTTATTCTTTCTAGATTTGCATTGCCATTTTTGTATTTTTAATCAAAGATCTGAGTGATCTTAATTAAAATGTATAGTTTACATTGAAGGTATATACCGAAAGATAAACGTACAGTAAAAATACATATTTGACATAGAAAATAGAAATCTTATTAAGTCCACAATGTTTTTGAAAAACCGGCACTATAATATTTATAAGATAGTTATAATATTGTGATTATAAATACGATTTATTATGGAAAGTCTCTAATAGTTAAAATAACAAGATTTTCTAATAATTTTTTAAAACAATTCATTTTGATTTATAAACAAAATTTAAAGTACATATAATCATTTATTATTGTTCATAGTCAGGTTAGTTATATTTTGACTTGCAGTGGTTACTATATTTCACGTTTGTGCCGCATTTTTACACCATACAATCTGGTACTTTTATCAGTATCGCAAACATATCAAAATTAAACAAAGCAGCGATGGACATAGCAATTCATTGAATCAAAACAAAAATACACAATAACATCACAACACCCGAAAAGAAAACTCCTTTCTAATTATCTACCTTCCTGCAAAAAAATGTCCAAGGACGTGACTGTGCGTACTTATATACACTCGCACTTCTTCTATATATATTTTTTTTTTTCGTCCCACGACCAGACTCGCTGATAATTTCCGCGAGTTCGCGTCAGTCTTGTCAGAGGAAATTGTGCCGGCCGGCGTCACGTCTCACGCCGAAGGGACCTTCCAACTTCCGCTTTTCCAGGGGGATAGTCTGGCCCAGTTGACACGTTCGCTAAGCAGATCTAATCTTGGACACGCGGGAGAGTAGGGTACACTATATTGTGTTTAGTCGAGGAGGTTCCAACGACACCTTTCGATGCGTACCAACGAACGCGAGGGTTGGAATTGCTTACGGGCTTGTTGTATAACGTGTTATACGTTATAAATATCGAATGTGAGGTTTTAAGATGTGATGTTACGTGAAGTTGTTTTATTATATATAGATGATATATCTTATATATCTATACATTAAAAGTAAATAAATAATAATATAGATACATGAAATAAACGAGATCGGGCTATATATACGCGTCGAACCAGAGAGCAGATACGAGTGACGTGTATCAAAGTCTGGAATATATTGAAAAAATAACAAAAAATGAACATTTATAATAAGTTGAAATTGAACGAAAATTCTCCTATCAAAAACGAATTTTACCCGCAAGTCTTTGTAGTAGTTGCCCACAGAAACGAGCTAATATCGAGCGAGATTAGAATTACTTTGATACTGAATATTGAAATTCTTCGCGAAATCAGATCTGTTGAGCAGACAACAACGAGCGGCACACACACACACACACACACACACACATACACACACAGAGAGTGAGTATATGGCGCGCGTATAGTTTGCAGAAAGCCGGCGGGTCCCACGTGTAGGTATATTTAATATACTATTCACGTTGCGGCTAATGTTACGCAGAAGATATTTGGCGAAAGGCAGGCGTGCAGATGGAGTTGGCAGGTTCGGCCTTTTGAAGCGGCTACGAGACGCGCCGGATGCCTGTGGCTTTACTGCCTCTCCGTCTATATACCGCGCACCGCGAGACCGTAGCATATGCAGTGAGAGAGAGAGAGAGAGAGAGAGAGAGAGATAGAACTGTGGACGCGGGCGAACAAAAGTCGCTTTGACCGCTACGGAGACTACGTAAATTACACCTCGTTTAACTTGGCAAATTTATATAACGCTAGTGGCCATTAGATTAGATAAGCTTCGTGGATTTAGCGTAAAAAAATCAGCCTAAAGCCTAAGTAAGTAAGTAAAAGCGCAGAGTGGAAAAATTAGGGATAAAATTGAATCTTCTGGTGTAGATTTTTCAATAACAGGACAAAACTACTTTGTGTTTAAAAAAGAACATATTTGAAAATTCTTCACTTTACTTGTATGTAGGAAAAACTCTTTTTTCGTATGAGAATTTAGTTTCTTAAAAATAAAATTTTTTATTACTAATCCGGTGCTATGTTAAGATGCTCCTTGATTCTTTATGGCAATAATAATTTATATAAATCATTTTTTAATAATTGCAAGGCAGTTTAAACAAAATCTAAAAAAAAATACACCATTCCGCGACATTTCCAAAATAATCGAAAAATGTTTTTGACCGACTTTTCTACAATGATTTTCCTCCTTCTTTACAACTGTATATGTCATAAAAGTTTTTGAAAGCTGACATAAGCTTTTTAAAATTTATGTTATTGTTATTGCAGAACTTTGAAACGTGCAGTAAAAGTAAAAACTTTCTGTATAATATAGGTATATAGAAACATTACACTACTCAGGCAACGCTTTTGGCGTTATAATTATGGAAGCTGAGCTACGGTTTTCACTTTGTATATAAGTATGTGATGCTTTGTTCAGTACGGTGTGCATCACATAATCACTGCATGCGAAATCAATGTTCTCAAAGTTACGTTAACGACCCTTTAGCTCATGTAGTTTGCGCAATAATGTTAGCTGGTTTTCGATATTATACGACTGCGATGTAAGGGTAAACTTTGACATTGTAATATAAACTCCGACACAGAAGACTAATTTAATTCCCAATGATCTCATATATTATCTATAACAAAAATTTAATTTTCCAAATTAAAAATGAATATTTTGTAAATAACAAAAGTGGCCGATTTTCACAAGAATTATTAGAGCAGTATTAATAAGCATATCGCAAAAATAAGATTTTACTTGCAATATGAAATTTCGCACAAGATCTAATTTTCCAAAAAATTTGTTGAATTCAAACTGGCGGATAATCTACAATATAATTTTATCAATTTAGAGTTCGTTTAAGGATATTGATGAGATATCATAAGAATAATAAAAGCATTTGATTGATTTTTCTCTGTATGTAGTTTTGTTGAAATCCAATTTTCAGCTTATATATAATGAAAAAGAATATCGGCCTTTTTTACCCGATTTGGGAAATGAAATATTATTATTGAGATAATTGTAAAACTCATAGCATATGCTATCATAAGATTACATAGTAAACGTGGAAACCGATGTTATATATGATCAAAATTAAATTCTTAATTTAATTTATAGAATGAAGGACTATTGAATGCGCTAATCCGTTTAGTTCATTATTTAGATTATTACCAAATTCGTCAATCATATCAACATCTATCCGAAGATAATCTTACAACGTTTATTATAATTATATTACAAACTTCCCAGACATGAACAAGTCGAAATTTTAATCCAATAATCGACCCCGACAGAAGTAAACTACGAACAATTATAGCACCGAAATTCACCACCATTATGCTCCGCTATATTTTTCCTCGCGGTCGCTTAAACGCTCTCCAGTTTCCTATATAATGATTTACCAGCACGAATTACTCTCGTCGTCGTCGTCGTTGACGGTGCGGCGACAGGAGCACGCAACACCCGGCAATAACCGCATCAATGTTGCCGTTGCAGGTGAAAGGCTAACAAATCAATTGATATTAATTTGCACTTTCTATAATTAAACTTCAGACCGTGAAACCGCACTGCTCGATTGATGCATGATGATCACGTTCCGTGGTTGACTCTCCACAACCTTTCGATTATCCACAGCGCGTTAACGTATTTGCGTGTTTTACTCGCTAATGGAACGATTAACGTTAATTCAAACTCCTGTTTCGTGAATACTAATATTTAAAAGTTCCATTTGATGGTGCACTTTTTTTACATTAAATTAATTTTTGTTTTTTTTTTGCACGCAATCAAAGGGTATAAATAATTACCAATCATACGATTCGAATACTTTTAACCGAAAACCGACTTGACTGACCGATTAAAAATTGCCAATCCTAAAAACAATTTCGATCTCATATATATGTATATATACCGAAAAAAGCGTGTTTATGTTTACGTATATACACGCGCTACCAATTACGAATATACGTAACCTTTTTTCTTTTTCTCTTCACATTACCGCTTACAGCCGACTTGGCCCAGTAAGCGGGGGCCTTCCACCAGCTTGGTGTGGAAGTAGCGCCCAATCCTATAAACCTCACTCAGAAGCATCTCCGGTGTATGCACCTTACCGGTTAAGC
>JAYJLV010000056.1:6232883-6246386 GCA_036873485.1 Torymus texanus
CTCTCTCTTTCTCTCTCTCTCTTTCTCTCTCTCTCTCTCTCTCTCTCTCTCTCTCTCTCTCTCTCTCTCTCTCTCTCCATAGTTCTCGAACGAGCGTGAAAGGGTGAGAAGGGAAGAGAACCCTTGTGAGTTCCAGAGGTCATCGTTGCTACAAAAACTATGGCTTCCTCGTTCTTTTTTTCAAGTCAGGCGATAAGAGCTGTATATATTATGCATGTTGTGTATTTACACGCGCAAGTTGGTATATCAATGGTTTTTTTTGTGAATACTTTTTTACTAAACGTTAATAATGTAACGAAATCTATATTATATTGTAACTTATATAAAGCTAATATTCGTCTCTGTTTCTTATAAATGTTTTCTAAAGTGAAAGAATAAATTTGATGTAGGGTACAATCATGAATAAGTCGAACAATCAATAAGTAGAAAAAAAACAATAGATATAACGAGAACGGTTAATAAAATCCCAATAAAACGAATTCAGTCGACTGAGTAATACAATAAGAAATATAGAAACTACTCATGATTAATTGAATAGAATCGAATATTTTTCCATTAATATACATAAATTACACTCATCATCGATATTACCTTCCACGTATTACCATTGTCGACACCATCAGTCGCCTAAACTAAAAATTCATACGTCGCAAGTAGCATGTAAAAACCTATATACACGTGGCCGTCGTGGTATCGAAAGTAGTTTTCCCCGTCACCTTCGGTTTATTATTCAGAGATGATTGAGGAAGGAATAACGCATTGGAGTGGCTACCACACCAACACCACCACTACGCGCGAAACACGGAAGAAACGCGCAGTCGTGCGCAAATATTTCTAATCTAAATTTTTCTGGTCTGCTCTCTCCACATGACGACGATGTGTGTATGTGTACGTGGTAACGTGCTAAGTTTTTCTCTACTTATTTTTATATCGAAATGACACAAGTATAAGCAGCTCGCTGACACGAAAGTTTTCTTCCGCGCGTCCATCAGCAGTCATGAATATATTTTTTTCACCATACCCTGGCTGAAAGTACCACTTTCGCTCCCGGCTCCGAAACGCAAATGTGGTATTTTCGGCCCGGGTATGGTGAAAAATAGTATACGCAACATGGGGATAAAGAGGACCACCTCAGAGCACGTGTAAATTGCCACCCGAGCCGAAGGCGAGACTCTTTACGACTGGCCAACTCTTTACCTCCCTTGTTGTGTAATATACTATTTATTTCTCTGAAACATCTCTCTACAGTAATTAGTATTCTTCTCGAATGAAACCTACAAATTGATCAATAATTGTGTCGTGTATAAAATATGAATTATCTTTTCTACATTATAATCAATACCTGTTGCATAGTATTTCAGCCTCTGACAATATATACTTTCTGCTACCATTCCTAATCTGTTACCGTCACATTCCACTTTTCGGTGACAATCAAATGCATAGCTAATCAGGCTCACACCCTTCCTTTATTATTATTATTATTATTATACACACTTACACAGTTATAGAAAACTGCATCGCAATAAACACCACTATGAGGAAGATGATTCAATTCCCGGTCTGCGTGCCCGTAGCAAGAGAAGCCGCCCTGTTATTAAGCACTCGGTGTGCTGCGGCCGCAATTTCATGCCCTCCGGAGCGTAAAGCTTCGTCTTGAGACCACGGTAGTTTCCTACTAGACGCTCTCGCTCTCTCTCTCTCTCTCTCTCTCTCTCTCTCTCTCTCTCTCTCTCTCTCTCTCTCGCGTCACGGTATATACAGCGTTTATCCGCGCTCAGGTCCGAGAGGCGCGTGGCGCCGCCCGGGGGGCGGGGGGGTCGCGCAAACAATACAGAGTCGAGACACGCGCCAGACACCCGAGAGCGTGGATTCTATTCTCTTAGCGCGCAACTTCCCTCCTCCTCCTCCTCCTTCCCCCTTTTTATTCATTTTTCCTCGTCGTCCTTCTCCATACGGCTTTTTCTCTCTCGGGTTACCCCGCTACTCACGCCCCGTGCGAAATTCGATCTCGTGAAAACTGCTGCAACCCGCGTGTGTGTGTGTGTGTGTTTGAGTGTGTGCGCCTTCTTCTTATCTTCTTCCTTCGCAAATCCAAGTGCCGTGGAAAATTCATGCTGCATTCTCTTAAGGAAGCTATAGCGAACGCGTGCGCGACCGTTGCCAAGTTTTTATTTATTCTCTCACTACTTCCTTTTTTTTCTTACTCCTCCTTCCATTTTTCGGCGTCGCGTGTGTACGTGCTTTTACGCGGAGGAAGAAGAGTTATGCGCGTCTGCTTCCGAAAGGGTTTTACATCTTTCGGAAGTTCCTATCTATATACAGCTGTATATACAAAAATGTATGCAATTATATATTTTCTACGTTAATTATTATACCTTATACATATATAAATTTATGTATGCACGTGTATAATATATATCCTTATATAAACATAACTCTATTTTCGAAACATTCATAGTACCATTATGATACCACCTAACCAACTACTCGGACGTTTTAAGGATAAATTGACCCCCTCCCCTTCCGCGCGTCCTCTTTAGTCCCCCCCTCCTCCCATCGATTGGCTGGATCGAAGAAGCCCTTTTCCACCTCGAGTGTTCTCCTGTGCCGAGTGCGCGTGCTTATATAGCCCCCGTCCGCTCGCTCTCTCCTACACCCACAGGCCACGAAATTGCGCGTAGCAACTCGAAAGGCAATTTCGGGCTATTTCTCGTCGAATTTTTTTTTTTCTTTTTCCTTTTTTTTCTGCGGTAGATTTTCGAGGGTCCAGCTGCGGCCCGTGTGCGCTTAAAATTGAAAGCGTCTGAGTGGCTGATAATGCGCTATGATGGCGACGCAACCGTAATAACGGCAAGTACCAACGTGTATTGGCTTCTCTATAGAGATTTTCCGTAGTATATATACATATAGATCACTCTATATAGAGACTTTTATTGGGTTATTATTCTATATAACTCGTATAACAAGCTCACGTGCTCATAAATATATTTCTAAGCTTCTTCTTAATCCACTAACATAATCCCTCTGATATACGTAAAGATACTTTTTCCACTGCCATAATCAAATAAAATCCACTTCCACGCTCTCGCGCGCGTGCGATGTATATCCAAGCTATACCGTCACCCCGCACGATATCCACTAACAGAAAGAAAAAGAGAAAATCGAACCCTTCACCAGCGACATATACACACACACATACCCTCATCTATGAGAAAAAAGGAACACGAAAACAAGATAGACAGACAGAGGATCGCCTTGATCGCGTGTCGGGCGTGTCAGAGGGTGTGTGTATGTATATATACAATATATAACAGAGGATCGAGTCTGGTGAGAGGGTAGCATCGGGGAATGTTTACGAGCGACTTCCGCGTCTCGCGTATGGCCGATGAAATATCAAAGCTTTCCCATAAAACGCGAGATATTCAAGCGAAGAGAGCTTACTTCCTCTCTTTCTCGTGTAGCAGACAGTGCCCGGAATTATATTTTTCCATCTGCCGCCGGCGCCGGTATTAAAAGAAAGAAGAAACGGCGTTATTCGGCGAAGGCTGCTGACACCGCCACACCGTCCTGGAATAATTGCCAAGAAATATTGGCCAGTTTGTTATACCGACGTTCTTATAAGAGAGCATGAAGGCGTAGACGACGACGAAGGAGGATGTCGATAATTCGCACGTGCGTGACCACGCGAGCTTGCGAATTTTTTTTGCGAGATCTTGATGGAGGTTATCAAAACTGATGTATATAGGAAGGAAGTGGATTAGGGATGACGCGATGTATGTATATTGTACTTTCGTCTTGAAATGATGAGAAAGATATTGGAGTGCTCGTAGCGTATATCGCATTAATTTCTGGAAAGAGATGTTTAATGTTGTGAAGAATAAATATATATATTTTGTTAATTGGAAATAGAAATTGTAATTATTTTTATTATGAAACTTTGAAACATGAGCTATCTGAATACATTATTCGCTGGTGGACATGTTACACAACTTCGGCAACGAACGGAAATTCTGCAAACTTCATTCATCGATCATTCAAACAACTTGGAAACACCTCGAAATTCTCATCTATAAGGAATTTAATAAATCCTTCAAATTAATTCTATTATTTTCAAATGCTTTTAGAGTAAATATTTGATAATGAAATTGAATACATAGTATAATTGATTTATGGGTAACTATACATATATGTAGTTTTTAATTTCAACGAAATGTAACCTTTCACGTAATTTTATATCGACGTCAATGAATAATAGTAATTGAAATGGTCCTGTAATAAATGATTATTAGCGAATTTTTTTTAACAGTTCTCGAACGTTTATTTTAGTTAAAAAAATATTCTCAGTAGACACTGAAAATAACAAATTTTTTAACAACTAGATTTCTGCGCGAATAATGTGCGCCTGAAAAACGAAGCTCGAAAATCATAATACTAAAATTTTAATTAACATACGCATAGTGATAATTACTGAAAACAACAAATTTGGACTTTTTACGCAAGGGTGGCTAGGAATGCCAATGTAGCGACGACCACGCCTACCCGAAATAAAAAAATTTTTGCCAACTTTCGTCGGGCACTGTACTTTTATAGCTCGTACGCGCGCAATTTTATTAATTTGTTATTTTGCTCTGAAAAAGAGAAAATAAGTATAGACAACTGTATGATGTCAGGAGACGTCAAGTCATTGTTAAAAATAAATTCAGTTTTTTCAATATTATTTCAGTTATTTTTTTTCTCTGTTATTGACCAAAAATAATTGGCCAAAGTAAAAAATTAATAGAAAATACAATATTGGCAATTTATGCAATATCATTGAAACTCTGACGTCTTTCGCAAATTTCATTTCGTATAAACCGGTCACTTTTTTCGCACCAAAGCTGTTTGCTGCCACGATCCTTGTAATATCACGCGCCGCCGCGTGACTTTGTTCCGAAATTACGGTAATGAAGTGGGAGTCTAGAATGCAATTTCCCCGCTACCAAGAGAGAGAGAGAGGGTGTGTGTGTGAAAGAGAGAGAAAGAGAAACGGTGTAAACTCATTCTTATTCCTCTTCTTTTCTTTCGGGTGTATTACAGCCACCGTGGGAGGAAGCGAAATTTTCTTTAATGATTTTTCGCAAGGAATCGTACTACATCTACCGCACGTCTCGATTTATGAGCTGAAGTCTCGCGTGCAAGGTTTCAAGCAGAGTTTGTAAATTCGTTTGTGACTAGATTGCATTTTGTAGAGATATTTCATCTTTTTTTTTTTTTTTTTAACTGAAAAGTATGCTCAAAAGCGTATAATCTTCATTAAGTCCTCTAACTAAGCGTTCATTATAATTATGCCCAGAATTCGAACCACCTCAACAACAAGGCAAACAACCACTCCTTACTGATATTCCCACAACCGTCCCTCAGTAATATCGAGCGGCGCTTCGCTCGAGATTTACCTCCCAAGTCTGCAATGTTCATACACACATATATATATATACACACACACACACACACACACACACACACACGAGAGATGTAGCAATTAATAATGTTGCGCTTGTGCTCTGCTGCTTTCAGGATGGTCCGCATGATCGGGGACGAGTTCCTGACGGAGGAGCGCGACCGGAAGTACTACGCCGACCACTACACCTGCTGCCCGCCGCCCCTCTTCATCATCCTCATTACTCTCGTCGAGGTGAGTAGTACAACAGATTCTGCTCAGGCAGCTCCTATTCTCTGACACTATCCGCGTACCTCTCGAGCTATGGTATAGAATTTAATGCATCTACACGCGTGTCGTGTCGACTCGGCTCTTGTCCACAGTGCCAGAGGAGGCCAAAGACGAAGTAGACGAGAGCTCTTATATATATACATATATATACAGCTTTGAAACTAACGAGCACTCTTCAACGGCGTACTGGTACAACGTCTTCCTTAGGCTGGTAATTTCACGGGTAATTTATTTTTCTGAGCCGTGTTGTTCAATTGAATCACGAGTAAATCTATAAGATTTTTTTACAAGGATTACGATTGAGAGTAGAAAATGAGAGATTCTTTCTATACGTTTAACAATACCGTGCGAGCAAGCCTTAATTTCACGTTTACGGTTCCTAATTATGCAACGTCCCTTGCACATTTGCCACCTTTGTCCAAACACGTCAATGGTCTCTCTTTCTCGCCGTTCGATCTACGGTTATATACGCGCGCACGCGCACTTACACGTTGGTGGCAAACGAGCGCGCCGTCGAAGCGGTCGGGTTCTTCTCATTAATTAAATTCCCGAGAGCGTCCGTGACCCTATCTTCCTCTGCTGCTCTGTTCTCTGTACTCTCTATCCCTTACCTAACCCCTCCGTTCCGATAGATGATACAGAGATGCGTGTGAGCGATGCAACGACGCTTGGACGTACCCTACAATATATGGCCGTAATTCAATCGTGCTTTTATCGAATTATCCGTGATCTATTATTCGAATTTACAGGTGCGTTGTGTTAACAGCTCTATTATATACGTATACTGTTTTCAATTTGTTTCAATGCATTTTTAGCGAGAGAAATATCTCGAAATTTTATTACGTGTGGTATACATTTTACCGTAGAAAATGTAAACTCCATAACAATATTTCACGAAATGTACTATTTGCGCGGTTAATTGTAGCGATAGTTTGTGGTAATAGCGTTGTGTTAATTGAAGATTTTTTTTTCCGTGTTGCACCATATCCAAGAACTATTACGGTCTTGTTTTGAGATGATTAACGAGGCTCAATTATTAATTTTTTTAATGCTGAGTTTAAAATGTATACTGAAACTGGGGAGCGTGCGCTCGTAAAATAAAGAGAAAAAAAAATTCTCTTAAGGGAAGCAATTTTTTTTTATAGATGTTGGAATTTTAATGAAAATTGGCTCGAGTTTTATAAATTTAGCCTCCTCGTCTACAGCTTGCCATAATCCACCTATTAGGTATTAATATACAGAAACACGTGCTTAAAAATGATTGCTAATTGTGGTAATGAATGTTTAGAAAAACTAAGTGCAAGACACCGTTGTGTTAAAACTGTTTTTTTTTCCTCGTTGGAATTCCAGCATGGAAAATGTACCACATAAGCTGCATTAAGTAGTAAAGTTCTTGTTCAAGCAAGACATGACCAGAGTGCTTAAAATAAAGCTTTTATTATCAATTCTTATCACTAATAAATTTTTACACTTATATATTCCTATTTATACGTGTTTATCAAAATTTATTTCCTATAAATATAAGATAATGAAAATAATTTAAAAAAATATTTTTATAATTTAAGAAGTATATATAAACCGACATGATGAAATGTACTTTTTATTACTAAAAAAACGTTTTTATCATTCAGAAACACTCTCCGCTCTACAGCTCCTTTCTCTCTCCAGTACGATATAGAAAATAAAACGGACATTCGTCAGGCCGTAAAACCGACCTCAGTTATAGCTCCTGAAGCGTTTTCTAGCTCGAATTTATATATAAAAATGTAATCCTCGTAAAGCGCGAGTCAACCCGACAAATTCACGCGAAATTCCACTCGACCAATTCGCTTACGGAATGGGTCCTTCGCCGCGGGAATAAAGAAAACGTGCACCGGCTGCTTGGGAAAATTCAAGAGGTGTGCATACAGCGCGCGAAGCCCGCACGATGCAAATTCACGGGTAAATATGCGCGCGATAAATCACTCGTGTGTCCTATACGGTTTACCGTATGTGTGTGTGTGTGTGTGTGGATATATATATATATACACACACACACACACACATTCAGGCGGGGGAGAAAAGCGCACATCGAATCGCCGCCCACTCGTCAAGTTGATCGTATTTTTCGAGATGCGAAAATAGTAATATTGTTCAAGCGTTGTACGATATATATGCGCTTCTACTTTTTAATTTTGATAGGTCAGTACCAGATACGATTTTTCATGTATTGCAAATTTATTTATAAAATTTGAATGAACCAAAGCTGCCAAAAAAGGACATGCATACACTGAGAAAATATTAGTGTAAAAATTATAATAAATTCCTGTAAAAATTACCATCTTGTGTAGAGAACGCAGCCACAGATTGATAATTTATATTTTTTACAACTCTGATGGTAATCTTGATGAGTTCTTAAATTTTATTATCTTGGTTTATAAAATTTAGTATAGATTTCTATAGTAACCACAGACCGTCAATATAACAATTTTTACAAGACAATATGGTAATTTTTATTTAAATCAAGATTCGCGAAAAAAAAAAATTTCATTGTGATTTCTTTTTTTTTTTTTAATTTTATATCGCGAAATAATTACAAACAAATTAAACTATGAATGAATATTATTTGAATAAAACTGAAAAAAAAATTCTGCCGGAGACGGAAATCGAGAACCTAGACCTGCCGCGTTGTAATCCAGTTGCATACCGACTGCGCCATCGTAGTACACATACGCGAGATGATCCGAATCGTCTACATATGTTACAGCATACGGCCATTACCATAATCATTACTTATATGCATTTCCGAAATAATTGTAATAATTAATTTAGTTTTAACAATTAGTACAATTATTTATAAGTCAACTAGCCTTTGTTATTGGTTATTTCAAGACGCCGTTGCAGGTTATGTCGCGCATGCGTGATGCGTGCCTCATATATGCTATACTGCCTGTGAAAATTACTATCCTGTCTTATGAAGTCTCCTATACGTATAGGAATAGTATATTACGCACCTAAGGAGGAAAAAACTCGCCTTCGGCTCAGGTGGAAATTTACACGGGATATGGGCTGGCCAATTTTACTCCCGTGGAGCGTATATTATTTTTCGCCATACCCAGGCCGAAAATACCACATTCATGTTTGCCCCGGGAGGGAATGTGGTACTTTCGGACCAGGTATGGCGAAAAAATTCCTACGCGAATAAGAAAGTTTACTATAATTCCTGCAGTAAAATTTATGAATTAGAATTTTTAGCATGCTAGAATAGTAATTTTTCCAGTATTTTATTTTAATTTTTCACTATTGTTTTGTAATTTTAATTGGCTTAAATAGTAAATATCGACTTATTGCAGCCTATGGTGGGATTCCGTGTACAAGATGGTAATTTTTCTAAAATGTTTTGTACTTTTTCTAATTTTTTTTTCTCCGTGTGCGTGCTTTTTTAATTAATTTTTCAGAAACCTTTTGTTTTTTAAATGCAGGTGAAAATACTAAAATCCGTGAAGTACAGTTTTACGCATGACGCTGTTTATTTACAAAAAAAGAGCGCGCTTACACCTTTTGACGATAAAATTAAAAGAAAACCGACCGTAAACTGAACTAGTATTTAAAAAATGATGATAAATACCTTTATCCAACACTCAAACCAACAAATTTTTTGAACCATAACTATACAATTCAATAATTTTTCAATAAAAATATGAATAAAACCATCTCTATAAATGTCAATACATATAATAACCATCCTATTTTTCGATGGGTCTGAAGTTTGCAACGTTGGGACGCAACGAAATAATTTCTCACAAATAAATAAAACAGGTAAAAATTTGCACAATACAGTGAAATCTTTATTTTGATGTTAGGTTATGCTATAAAATGCTAAACAAATGAGAAAATTCAAAATCTAACATATAAAACTAAAAATAAAAAAAATTTTCTAAAGTTTCGTTGCACTCCAATGATGCAAACTTCAAACCCATATTTTTCGTGTATGCTGCATTACTTTTTCAGGAAAACCATTTCTCCAACATCAATGTATTCTTTATTGGTCCACTTTGAATTATCGACTCCCGCGCCGCTCTAAACATTTAAAATACCCATTCTTTACGTTCCTGTTTTCCCTACATTAAGCGCGCGCACTTGCGTTACGCTTATTGAAATTCAACATTTCACAAGCGGAAGCACACCACGATCCAAATGACTGCTTATTATTATTATTACGTACGTTTTGCCTACGCAAAACGATTCGTCCTATCCACCCCTTTATCTCGTATCCGCGCACGCGTGTGTGTGTGTGTATACTATATATATCGCTATGCGATCGCCGCTTATAACCCTCCTTTGTGCTCGTATCGGCTATGATACTATACTCGGCGCGTTGTAATTCAGAGGAAGGGGGAACTGTTTAAATGTCCGTGCATACATATTTGTTGTCATTCGAATATAGTGAATTAATCGTGTATTAATTATGCGATATGAGTTGAATTTCTAGATATATACTCGAAATTATATTCGACGGAAATTTTAGAATTCACCATATTGATATTACTTACAAAAATTTATACAGTTTCGGTAATGCCGTAATTATACAACATATTAATATTGCAAGCATCACACGCGCGGTGAGTATAATCCCCACGGGGAGTAAGGAAGAAGCACAAAAAAAGGCGCGGCTAAAAACGTTACACTGTAAAATTAGATTAACTCGGTAAAACCAGAAAGGAGCGCCTCGCCATTAAAATTAATAATTATCCTACGCGCTCTTCTCGCGTGCTTTAGTGGTGATAGTAGTAGTAGTAACGTTAAAAAAGACCGGAAGGAAAAATTCCTGGGGAAATGTGTGTGTGTGTGTGTCGTCGGAGTAATGGCAAAGTGAATTCTTTTAATAAAAATAATTCCCTCTCCAAAAATACGAGCGTTTATTTTTATTCCCACATCCTTTATTGCGACTGTGCGCGCCGCCAACGCCGCGGGGACTAAATGATAATGCTCCCCGTGTAATTTTGGCCGACTGTAAACGGCCGGCGCAATTTGCATAAAAGTTTGCCACCGCTGGCCACTTGCTCGCAAATTCGCGCCCGCTTACAGAACCGAGGGAAAGAGAGGGAGAGAGAGAGAGAGAAGGACACAGAAACAGAAGCGAGATCGTATCGCACGCGACGGCCGGAACTGCGCGTGTGTGTGAGCGGGCGCACACAGCTACGAAAATATTATCACCAGCCCCGCGTCGCGACTGGGAAATGCCGGGATTTGGAGAGGAAGGAAAGCAAGTGGAAGGGGGTTGAAAAAAAAACGACGAAGGGAAGAGAAATATTCGGCGAGAGACGACGGCACGGCAAGGGACAATTAATTTTCGTATTTATCCTCGATAAAAGTCTTTTTACGACTATGGGTTGGGGAGGAGGACGAGGCACGTGCAAATGCAAATGTTTATTACGGAAGTCTGTGTACACACCCGGGAACGCGCGTGAAAAGTGAATTATAGCGTATTTTATGAGGCACTACCACCGCACGTTTTTTTTCGTATTTTATTTCCCTATCTTCCGAACCGATGAGTGTTTTATAAATTCGTCGCCAGTCCCGTACCTCGTGAAATAGCGAGTGTATTTGGCCGCGTTTTACACGCCCGTCGCGTACAGTTATACTTTTCACGGTGTTTTGCTGGCGATAAACTTTGTTGTCCGCTTGAAAATCGCAAAATAAATACGGAAATTGTTATTATTTACCCATTGTTACTAACAGCTCTATATTCTCTCCAATAAAAAAAAAAACATTAACTCTTGGTTCCCGATTATCACCGAAAAATAAAACTACATATACTACGCACAGTTTTCAATAACCAAATTCCTGTAACGAATTTTTCCCAACACTCGAGTTCGCGTGATGCGCAAAACGACCGGCCAATAAAGCTGCTTACCTCTAATCCCAGCTGTAAAACAAACCGAATGAAAAAGAAAGGAAAGAAAAAACATGGTGCACACGAAATCCCCGGAAAAATACAGCCGAACCAGTGACGCTCTCTTCTTCTTCTTCTTCTTCTTCTACTTCTACTACTACTACTCCTCTCTCAACTCTTATTCAACGCATCCCTATCCGTGTCTCTACATTATTCGCGCAAGATCGAGCTCGTACAAGTTTTATCTCGACTTTGTCCTCGTTTAATGTGCGCGTGGTGCGCACCATATATACATACATACATACTAGCAAACGCATAAGGGTTTTTCGGCTTTTATATAAAGCAACGTAGCGGTAGGTCGAAGGGTTTAAGAGCGAGCCTCTTCTCCTCCCCAAGTAGACCGAGCGCAAGCGCAAGCTCGCACACAGGGACATATATACTATGGTGTGATGCTCGTGTGTATCTCTGTCTCTCGGTGCGAGGGAATCCGGTAATCTTTCGCATGGAACGCGGCTTTATTTCTCTCCGTCGTATATTTCGCTCCCACCGCCACGGTTGTGCAGCCCCTTTGCTCGCGTTGCCTGCGGGTCGCAGTTGAGAGAGAGACTGAAAAACGAGTGTAATTGAACATGGCGAGGAGAGTTTTGCAAATTTTTTTTTTCTTTTCGGTGTGCCGTTGACCGCTGCTTTGGTTAAAGAAGTCTACCAGAGGGTTTCTTGTGCAACTTTATGTATGTATTATCTGGTCCAGAGGATTATTGGCAATATATATGTATAAGTTATATCTTTGAAAACAGATTTGGATTTTCGTTTATTTTTACCGTGCAAAATAAATACTTTTCACATGGTAGTATGCATGATGTTGGAAAGATTTAATACGCAGTACGAGGAAATATTATAAGTGGTCGGGTAAAACTGCTACCTTCTGTTCATGATCATTTTGCTAATAAGGGAGTTACGCGAACGTTGATCTTTACGTTTAGGGCAGAAAAGTATAGTCTTTACGAGACGATGAATTTCGCGGAGAAATTAATTAATAACAATTTATTTAATTACTCGCATATTTCAACCGGTTTTATTTAAGTAAGCTGGCCGCTTGACATGCAAGCTTGCATGCACGGTCGATTATTGGATAAACATGTAAGCTTTGCTACGCGATGATTGTACTTATGAAACGCTAAGTTCACGTATACACGTGTGCCGAGGATAAACATAATATCTTCGATCGTATTTATGGAGTTCACCACTTTTTCCTCTTTATGTGTAGATTTTTAACTGTATATATAATATAAAAATATATATAATGTAACGTATATATACCTCATGTCAGAGATTAAAAGCAAAAATTATGACCTCGTCCTTTCGAACAAATTGCTCTTTGATAATTCAAAATTAATTTATATATATATATATAAGTAAAAGGGTCAATTTAAATGAAAAAAAAGAAGTATCTACGATATTAATTTTAATACTCGACCTATTTATTTTCAAAGACTGATATTCAGTCAATCGGTGTATATATAAATAAAAGAAAAATTATCTCAATATTCAAACGTTTATATAATTATATTTTGAGGAATCGATAATCTTTATGACCCTTTTAAACCTATTTTGTTCTTCGTACACTATACCCAACTCATCTCGTTCTTTAGTTTTGAGCACTTGATTGACCCTTTAATTTTTAGCATCGATCGCCGAGACTTATTAATTATACACAGAGAGAAATCGCAGAGTAAATTTTAAAATTTAGATAGGAAAAATTACTATTTCCTATAGTAGAACTGGGACATACTCGGAATACCCCGAAATTTCCTTCTTTTTAAATAAACTTTCCTACATTTTTCATAAAATTTCCTGACTTGTTTTTCAATTTTACTATTTTCAATAGGAATATTTCTTACGGGGTCATGTGACAGTAAGC
>JAYJLV010000056.1:6246486-6266381 GCA_036873485.1 Torymus texanus
ATAGTGCGAGATAGGTCCTCCCAATGTAATCTGTGGGTAACATCTATAGTTTAGTATAGGCTTTACGTGTTACGGCGATGTTGTACTACCCGCCCATAAGAAGTGTTCTTCTATATGCGTCTATATTCTTTGGTTATACCGTCACCGTGTTTGTTTTGAAACCTGACGCAAGGTGTGCGTGTGTTTATGTGTGGGTGTGTGTGTATATGATGCAGTAGCAGAATGAATTCGGAAGCGTGGAGCGCGCGGGTTTATTGATCCTTTTTTTTAAATTTAAATGCACGTCGAGAATTTATAATACCTATTGGCGAGATGTCAAGAACGCGGATTATGTCACGAATGCGATGTGAATTTTGTTGCTTCCTTTGCCGATGTATTAAAAAAGAAAAAATTTAAATACCGTGGTTTGATAGTGTTGTGTTGTTTACTTTTTTTCGGTTTATCAATTATACAGTTGAGTTAATTAATTTTGAATTCATTGTGGAATTAATAAGAAATTTTAAGCCTATTTGAATATGAATACACATAAATTTTGCTCCAATTTTCATTTCGGAGCAACTTGTTGATAAAATGAATAACGCGCGTTATTGTGCGTTCTAATATTTTATTTAACGAGGATCAATCATAATTTATTTATTTACAGAGGCAAATGGCATTAAACCAGCAGTCAGTTCCTCATATGTTCCTGTATGCCAAAAAACAGTTACATATATTGTGGCTGCAGTTATCATAAACGACCAAGATGAGGTTCTAATGATGCAGGAAGCAAAACCAACATGCATGGGAAAGTGGTACTTGCCAGCTGGTCGAGTGGAACCACAGGAGAACCTCATTGATGCTATGAAGCGTGAAGTTCTGGAAGAGACTGGCCTGCTAATGGAACCAAAATCTTTAATAATGGTAGAATGTGCTAGTGGATCATGGTTCAGATTTGTCATGACAGGAAGTATTGTTGGTGGTAGTTTGAAAACTCCAGATCAATCAAATGAAGAATCTCTGCAAGCCTGTTGGGTTAGGGAAGTGACAAGTTTACAGCTGAGATCCAGTGATATTTTAACACTCATCCAAAAAGGTAGAGATTTTGTGAAGAAAATTAATGGGCCATGGCATTCAAATATTTTGCCAGTTGAGAAAGCTCGCAACAAATTGTATTTGAGACTAATTATTTGCATAAAAAAGAAAGCAACGTAAGTTTTTTAAATTCTAATTTTTTCAAATTGTTTAAGTACTTATTACTATCATATATTATTTTTTATAGGAATAGATTGCATGTTTTGATGTCAGAGAAAACCTTCTTACATCTTCCAGTAGCTGAAATTAATCCATCAAAAAATTTACATTCTACTCTACATAGATTTTTGGTGGTAAGTTTAGTGCCACTATCTGTGAACTATCATTATTTTTTATACAAAATTTTAATGTAATAAAACTATTCTCTGTATAATTCAAAGGAAATATTTGGCGAAGGTGTTCCACAGCACAAACCACATGGTTTACTATCAGTAGAATTCAGTGGTAATGGAGAAGGAGATGGTCTATGTTTAACATTACTCATAGCATTTAGGCCACCATTAGAGGAAGTTTCGATAAGTGGAAAATATATATGGCACGAGTTACCACAAACATTAGCAGATACCATAACAACTAGACTGCCACGTAATATGACGATTTCTCTAAACGTGGTTCGTTAATCAAATCAACCAGTAACTTTTCAAATAGTCATTGAGTATTTAAATTCTTTTCTTCATAAACTTCTCAAATATAATGTGCATTAAATTGACTTAAAATTATTAGGTACAATAACTAACATAGCCAGTTAAAAAGACTTTAATAGTCACCTGCAATATTAACCATAAAAATTACCTTGTTCAAGATACATACTTTAAATATTCCAAAAGAAATTCTTGATATTACAGTACACTAAAATGTAGAACATTTTCAAATGTATATATTCTACAAGCCTTGAAAGTGCTTCAAAGTAATGAGTGTTGTCATTCGAAAATATTGATTTAATCTAATACTTTTTCTAAAAAATTTCACTTATGAATAAAAAATACGATTGCCCTCAATCATAATCATATCTTCATATCAGATGCAATAATCTTTTGGTAAAATATTGAAGTGCATTCTAAATTTTATCATAATGATGCAGAACATAAATTTTACTGAAATATTTAGCTGTGACAACACTGATATTAATACAAATTTTTCTAGTAAGAAAAACTGAATTGTGCAATGACTTAACTATTAGATTTATGAGATAGCCAGACAAATGCATTCCTAACGTCTATATAGTAGAAATGATATTCGAAAGTAAAATTTTTGAAGAAAAAATATTCCAGAGTATATATTTCTAGATAAATTTTCTAATATACCAAATTACATGTAAAAATTTTTATTCTTTATAAAAAAGAGAACTCAAATTTTATATCAATAAAGTATAAAATTAAGTTTTTTATAGTATGTAAAATATGAATTTGTATGTATTGATTGATTGTATAATTGTTGTAAACAGTAAGTAATACCTGCATGGTAAAACGTTTTTCTCCTACTTTTTATGTAAAAAAAAAAAAACATTATTTTATAAATGAGCATATCATTTATCATTTATTTATAAAACAGTTGTCATTGAGTTATTTTATATTGTATTTTGTTAATAAAAGATTTTAATATACTTGTTAAAAATTTTTTTATTTATCACAAAAATCTATAAAAACATTCTATCAAGAGCTTACAGTAATCATCTGTAACAGTATAAAAATCAGTAAAGATGTTTATAATATAAAAATACATTTTTCAAATGTTTTCAACATTCATAGTTGCTACTAATTTGTACTTTGTCACAAAAATTCACAAATTTTATTCTACTGTGTTGGAAACTTAAAATCAACATGGTAATTTACATATTTACAAAGTTTTTTCAAAGTTTTTATACAGTATCTTTTAACAGATAATTTTTTTCAATCAAAAAAATTATTATTTGCAATGAATTTTATGCATTGAAAAATTGTATTTCGTTCGTGTTGTATAGAACGCGCTAGTAATTTATTTAATAAACCTAACCTTGCGTCACTGATATCTATATTATTAGCCTTATTTCTATTAAACTTCTTTTTATCTTCAAATACTTTTTTCTTATTTTTATCTATCGCTTTTTCGTTGCCTTTCTCTGTATTTTTAGTACTCAGTATTAATTTTTTATCACATGTTGAAGCTGGTAAATCTTTGGTATCGGCCTTATTTTGAAGATTATCTTCCGCAATTAAGGACGAATTTTCTTCACGACTATCACATATTGAGGTAGATAATTTTTTTGTAACATTAGTAGTATTTGGAAATTTGTTGATTTCTTCTACAGTGGATTGTAATTCAGCTTGTTTTAAAATTTCACCGTCATCCGACTTTGATCTTTTGATAGGCACTTCTTCCGGTGGTTCGTCTACGCATAACACATTGTTTTTAAAGACTACAATCTATATATATATATATACACAATTTCAACAACAAAATAATTCTTACCATTGTCACTATCACTACTATAATCAGCAACTAAACTTAACATTGGAGGAGGAACGTCTTTTACTATCAGTGTTTCGTTAACTGATTGTTGTACCACTTCGGGTTGAAGTTTTACGTCATTTAATTTTTGTTCAGTAGTGTTTTCCACCTCATCAGAAGCTTCTATTTTATCCTCTAAAACACTGTTTCCTACAGATTCTTCAACTGAAGAATGATCAGATTGCTCTGCTTCATCTAACATAGCTATCAATAAGTTAAAAAATTTTACAATAAAACAGACAATTATGAATTTGTTTATTTTTTTAATAGCTCATAACTACCTGTTCCACCAAATGATAACAAACCCCTATAAGTTTGCTTTTCAATAATTTCCTCTGTTTGTTCATTTTTAGTCTTGAATGTTTTATTATGTTTTCTTTTTCGATTTTTCCGTGTATCTTTTTTAGCCGGCCGCTGATTCTTTTGATTTTGGGACCTCTTAATAACTTCTCCTCTCTTTTTCTTTTCAACCAGTTCAGATTCCTTAAGTTTAGTATTTGCTGCAGTAGGAAACCGTCTTTAATAACATAAAATAATTCATTGTAAAGTACTAGCTTACAAATTTTATATATTTATATTTTTGATAAATTTTGAGTGACAGATTTAATAAGATACCTTTTTCTTTCTGCCCTCCATTTATCAATATCTCCATCACTCATAAGATTTTTCATTCTACTGTATAGTCCTGTACAGTGTTGCATACTAATATGTTTTTCAACAATTTTGGGATGTGCCGTAAATGTACAACCATCGATATTACAAGTCTGATGCTCTTGAATATGCCTTTCAAGCATTTCCTTTGATTGAAACTCTCTATCACAGATTTCGCAGTATGCATCAATATTTTCTGTAGACTCTTCTTCAGAGTCTGAATAAAGTGCCTCATCATTGTCATTCTCCTCAGGTTCATCATCACTCTCATAAAGATGAGCCTAAAAATGACAAAGTAAAACATGTTCTCTTGGATAAGTTAAAATTAAAATGAAAATAAACGCTGCAACCCATCAAGAAAATAATACTTTCCACCATTAGAATATTTTAGGAATAGACAGACATTTTACTCAAATTAATTTTAACTGTGTTTGATTTAGTAGAAGTCAGAATTATATATTAATTCTACTGCAGTGGTTTCTGAATGAAAAATCATGTATTCTAGATTTGTTCAGAAAACTAAAACACTTGTGTTTAATTTTGCTGTAATAAATTTAATTTGTCATGTATTTTTGGTAATAAACGAAATTACAACACATTGAAACATTAATATTTAAACACAAATTTTAATAAAATATAAAAATACATGATAAACAGCATAGATAGAATACAGGTAAATAGGAGTGATTTTTTTACTCGAATAAAGGAATTGAAATTATTAAATCAAATTACATAGTTCGCAACAGTCAAAAATTGACAAAAAAACTATAAGGAAATGTATGGATTATTGTAGTAATTGATTATAGTACCAATTTTCCAGCACCAATTTCATTTATACACTTTAACATTATTTTTATCAAGGTTTTGATGTTGTCTTTATTAGCTATTAAAAATTTTGTGGCTTGAAAATGAAGTACACAAATATTCAAATTTGTACAAATATTTATTTTTACAATATATGGACTTGGATACAAAAAATGCCTTAAGCCATCACTTTAAACCTATACTTGTAAATAATTAAATATTTTGATTAAAATTAATAATTACAATCAGCACAAGATAATGATTAAAAATTTTACTTGTGACAAAAATTTAATTAATATTGCAATGCTGCAAGCTACAAGGGTACTGTACAGATATCATCTATAATTATAGGACACTACATCTATGTGTAATTATGATTATAATTGAATAATATGTTTTCCTAAATCGTCATAAAACTACTAGTAAAATAACTTGGAGCACTGCAAACTGGCTTAAGAGCAATTAAAGAGCCAAATAATAATCACAAATTTTACATGTATGGGCCAGTTGATATATAAACAATAGTACTTATAGCAATCTCAAAAAAATGCACAGTAGTTTAGGTTTGTTTGAAAAGAAAAATCTTTATACATGAAATCTAAAAATCTTAATCCAGCACTTAATAGATAACTAAAGCATTTTCTCAGATGTAGATTGCATATATATATATATATATATATATATATCCAATGGGATTTACCTCTTCTCATCAAATAAACCTAGTCCATTGTGCAAATGTAATTTACTATTTAATCCAATAAAGTTTTTCTAGAGTTATTAGAATGTTGCTGCTATTCATTATTCAGTTATTCTTATATAATTACATGCTTATCCAAGAAACGCTCAAAAGAGATGAAAAACTAATTCTGCAACACAATAGTATCTTTAATCTAACATAGACAACGAAGACACATAAAGTATGCATATAATATATTATGTTTCTCTTTCTTTAAGTTATATCTATTGTAGAGAAATCGACTCGAGTTTTGACAAATAACAAAAAAGTTGAATAGTGAAATGTTAATCAGTCCAAGGTTACAAAGTGGCATTTCAATTTTGACCAATCGTTTCAATTATTAAGGAGGAGTAGCCTATGAAGCTTAAGACTGAGCTTGTTCGCTGGAAGGCTTGTTCTCCTCATTAAGCTCCGTTTGCTCTGTTTGCTCAGTTGTATTCTCAGTTTTCTGAACACTTTCATTTTCAACTGTATTATTTTCAACTGTATTATTTTCAACTATATTATTTTCAACTGTACTATTGTCAACTGTACTATTTTCAATAGTACTCTTTTCAACCGTACTTTTTTCAACAGTACTCTTTTCAACCGTACTTTTTTCAACAGTACTCTTTTCAACCGTACTTTTTTCAACAGTACTCTTTTCAACCTTATTCTTTTGAGTTGTTCTCTGAGCAACCTGTAATGAAAGGAATTTTAAAAACTATAGGCTCTTGCGAACAAAATTTACTAATTTCAATCATTACTGCATTGTATGTGGAATTTAACAAATTTAATACTCTAGAAGAATATCATTTGATCTTGGGCTGCAACATTTGGACTCAATAATCTTTTATCCATCTAAGAAACTCTAGTGGTGCTCCATATAGATTCTTTTATTAATGCAGTATGTATTTTATATTTTAAAATTTAAAAGCATGCATGATTATAAAGCAAAGAGACGTTTCATGAATGTTTGGATTTTTGGTATATGTTAGATCAATTGTTGAAATGTATTAATGTCAATACATAAATATTTTTGTTGTTCTCAAATAGTAGTTTAAGGCATTCTTTCTTCTCTTTACGTCCCATATAATATGAAATGTCCAATATTCAAGAAAAAAAATTCATAGAAAATAATAGCAGGTTTATACTAAAGTATTGCAAAGAAATTAATACAATAGATGGTTTTATTTTCTTCGTATTATTTACTAACAAAAGAAGAGAGTTTTTAATTAAATTTTGTACTTCTCTGAATGTAAGCCGGCAAGATTTTAGAAGTAATAAGTGAGAAGATAGGTTTTGGCTCTATTTTTTAAAACTAAAACAATATCTATTGACATATTAATACCATAAATTACTATTACAATCAATTCTATAATATTTTAAGTTTATTTAATATAATAAAATACTATTAAAACAAGAATAAATTGATTTAAATTGTAATTATTCAACTATCATTCATGAAAGTATCTTATAATTTCAATGCTGAGACATGGTTAATAAATATATGCAATGAAGTGCTATGTAAATACCTGGTCAGGATTCTTTTGGAGATACTCATTCTTAGCATCTCTGATCATGCGAGTGACTTTGTTTCTCAAATCCTTGAATTCTTCCCATTCTTTGGCATCCTTGTTCTTTTTAGCCTTTGCATAAAGCTTGTTCTTCTTTTGAATCTCGTTGCGGATGTCGTCTGTCATCCAGGGCTTCTTCAACTCTAAATCCTGTGAGGTATTGCAAAAAGCAGGTGAACATGAAGCGTCATGCAGGGTCATTTTGAAAATTTTAATTATTTTATTAAGTCAAGCTACGACATACTAATAACTACTACAACTACTTGGATATTTCCACTCAGCATATTATAAAAAAACCTCATCTTAACTGACAAAACTTTCAGTGAGTAAACACACGAATAACCCCTTCCAAGTCCCCTTTTTAAGAGACGAAAGTAAAGTAACAATTACACCAATGCCCTTGATTTATTTACCTCGAGTTTGTTGTTCTTCTTGTTGTTCGTCGTTTTGCCCTTGCCATTCATATGGGGTGGGTAGCGAGGCCTTATATGGGGAAGCGCGTTGGGTGGGAGAGCGCCACGATGTCCTGGTCTCATCATGGGTCCGCCTCGTGGGACCATGAGACCTCGCATGCCCATGTGAGGCATGGGAAGCATGGGTGGCATAGGTGGCATCGGTGGCATGGGTCTGCCGTGGAACATGGGCGGTGGTCCACCAGGTGGTGGTGGTACGCCGGGTCGAGCCATCATGGGGCCAGGTCTTGGCAGTGGTGGCGGAATAGGTCCGTGTCTAGGCCCATACATCGGACTCATCGGTGGTAGAAGCGGCATACCACCACGAGCACCCATACCTGGTAAATGAGGTCTTCCATAACGCGCCATCGGCTGCCTCATGGAGGGCGGCACTCGCGGACCGACCATCGCACCCCTATTCAACGGACTCATGTCACTACGATGTGTAATTTTTTCTCGCCCTAATACCTGTACTATTGTACACTGTTCGTGCTATTCTAGGGTACGTCAAGCACGAAGCGTCAAGTAAGCGAGGACGACGTCGTGTAAGAGTAATCGCGCAACAACGGTGTGCGCAGTTGCTCACAGCTAAGACTGTCTAGTACACGCCGAGAGGTTAGGTCTGCCAAAACAACAGCGTCCTGTCCTGTCCTCTCTGTGTGATGTCAAGAGCACTTTGCGGCGGCACGTCCTACACTGATCTGATGCATCTACCTAAGTACCTACTCCCTCGAACTCTCAAGCCCGATGAATCCTGAAGCGTGCGCAATAGCAATCTGCCTGCCCCTTGCGTACGGCACAACACAGTATACAGATACTGTAGGCCGTGTGCGCTATAGTATAGACTAGAATCGCAAACGCACGCGCAGATGAAAACGGATGTATATACCGGAAACTTGTCTCTCTTTCGTTTCGTGTCTACCGGTCTACGTCTCTTAAATATAATGGCGACGGTTGATCGAATCTCATCCCTTCTCTTTCCCGTTTTCGTTATATATATATATATATATATATAGTACTGTTGCAAAGATGGACGCGGACCAATGAGCAGAGACTATACTTATATTACAATTTGCAACGCGCAACCTCGTAAGGCGTATGTTATATAGTGGCGTCGGGCCGTCGGCTGCTTTGCTTTACTACAAAATATGTCTACGCTATATTGCTAACGCAGAACGTTGATGGTGTTTGGTAGCATGATCAAGCAACGTTGGATATTCGAGAAAACGTTTATGGTACGTTTTGGAGCGGAAAATTTTTCCGTGTACCTATGCGGATTAAGGAATTAATCGATTACGCTGTTGTCACGTGTAGATGCACGTGAATTAAAGAGGATATGCACATAATCTCTGCCGCTATTTGTTGGAATTTGCAATTTGATTGAATAAAATGTTCGAAATTTATTAGAGGAAGTAATGGCTACTACGTGATTTAGTACGTGGTTTTCCTAATCTCGAATGAGTTTATTTTAAATTCCAGCGTCGGTTATTGTACATTTTTAACATACCACGTGCCTGTTGTACAGTACACGGTTTTTTTATATATATGATCGCTAACACGTGGCTGTAATTATTAGTTTATGGGTTACGGTAATTTACTTATCGCTATAGTTATGTATAGCTAATATTCTTCAATTCAAATGATTATACTTAATTAAATTTTCTTCGCTAATTTTTCATGCTTCTGAACATATAAATTTATTTTAAATGTACACGTGACATTAAAAAACTACAAATTAAATGTTCTAAATATATCATCATAAACTTACCTTTTTTTATGATAAATTATAAAAAAAATATAAATGTTAAATTGTTTTATTATTTAATAAAGCTGATCACATAAATTTCATAAATAATTAACATGTTGATATAGCAATATAAATATAGGGACATTAAAAATCATTTATCAATATACTTTTCAACTAAATATATAAGTATAGGAAAAATATTTATAATTATTCTAAGAATAATTACCTTTCTAGGCAGTCATTGCATATTTAATCTACGAAAATTATTCTTCAAGGATTTACACTAAAATAGATATAAAATTAATAATCTGTAGAAACTTTTGAACATTTATACAAAAAATACTATGACTTTTAAGGTTTCTATTGCTTTTGTTAATAAAATATTGTTAACAAAATATTTTAATTTAAATGAATTTAAGTGAGTCAAACAAAAAGTTAGATACTCCAAATATAAAAAACATGAACCCTACTATAGTAAATAAAACTTACAAAACTAATGAAAACTATAATGAAACTTACTTAAATAATGAAAATAACTCAGCAAAGGGGATAAAAGATCAAATGACACATTGTACATATATTTTTCTATTTTTTCGATTTTTTTGTTTCGTTTATTTCGTTATAATGCACATGTTTCGTGAAAAAATTAAATTCCGCATTACGAAATTAGCATTAGAGCTTATATCGCGCGACACAAATCGCTCCTCACATATTATCTTATTTGCTTATTATTATTTTTTTTTCAACGTTTTTTTTTCACCATTTTTTTCTTCTTTTTAAAAGTTTTTCGTTTCTCTTTCTTATTACTTTTATTACGGTACAAAATTCACTGGATGTGCACACACATACATGCGCGCAGGCCCCACATAATTTTTAACGCTTGCACGAGCGCGGCCGCGACCCTCGCTCTCTCAAATTGTGAGAAACGTGAAAATCGTGTTCCATCCGGCTCGTACACCGCGTCAAAATCGATTCGTTATATTTTTTTTCCTTTTTTTTATCATTTTTTTCGCTTTGTTTTCATTTTTATTATTATTATTATTATTTCAGTCGTACAAGAGATTTTGCTCAAAAAAAATTGAACACCCCCCTCGCTGAATTAGCTTGGCTTCATCTTGCGCTCGAGCGCCGCTTTTTTTTTTCTCTCTTTTGGGAAGAAAAGAAATACTTTTTTAATGTAAAGCTCCGCTGTTATTGAAAATCGAGGAGTTAAGGAAACTGAACCCCTCGCTCACCTGTCCTTCTCAATAACAGCCGCAGATTCTCGATCGAGGATGAAACAAGCAAAAGAAGGCGGTGCGTGCTTTTTTCTTGCATTTTTACTCTTTTTTTTTTTGTTTAATATTATATTTAACTTTTAACTTCGTTTACTGCATTTTTTATTCAATGATGTTTTTTGTTCCAGTTTTCAACTTTTTTGGTTACCCCGTTTGTTTTACGCTTAGCAAAACACCACATGTTGTTATTTTTATACTTTTTTCTTACAATTGGAAACTCTCGACACGTTGATTTTTACAAAAAAAAAAAAAACCGCTTTCCCGGTCGGACAATGATTTATATCGGCAAAAAAAAATTGGAGACGATGCAGATCGAAGCTCGAGTCTCCGGATCTTAACCAGTCTCTCCCCCTTGAGCTTTATCCCGTTGTTCAACAATTTTTGCTTTTTGAAACTTTAACGATATTTCTTTTTTGTTTGTTCTAAGTTTGTTAGTAACTATGCTTGACTTTGAAATTTCACTTAACACATGCATCGTACGTTTTTTTTCTTTAATTATTATTATTTTTCACAGTCAGCCACGACTTTTTCTCTCTTTCTTAAGGTAGATATTATAACACTCGGTCTCTTCTCGCCTGTAGTAAAAAGTAACCTTCGAATTGCTTTTATCCGGAATTAGCCTCGGTTGCGTTTTCTTTATCTCTTCTCTTTAACTTTTTTCAATAAGGTAATGTTTAATCTTAGTTTACAAACAACAGCGAACACGAAAATTCGCGGGGACTATTTCCTTTATAATTATTAATCGTCAACATGTTGGCAAAGTCATCATTTATACATTATAAAGATTCCAAGAACGCGACCGAGTTGGATTATGGCATCAACCCTCTTCGAAAAAGCAATTCCTAGATTTTTCCTCTTCTCAATGGTTACGCTGCAATTAATTAGCATTATAATTACGTTTTTATTTATTTTTTTTTTGTATTTTCGACACGCAAACAAAAGAGATATTATGCACACAAATCACAAAGGTCGCTTCTGAAGTATGATCAACGAAAAAGAGGAGACATGTCGGATAATTCAACGAAGAAAACAAGGAAGAACGAATATACTTACTCGTAAATATAGGGACGCGAGTTGTGATGGTAGTAGTTTACGGTTGTTTGCTTGCTCTTTATCTTATCATATAGAGAAAAAGATTCTTTCTGTGGTGTGCGTGCAAGGAAAAGATATTCGTATCCCACGTTTATTTTGGTAACGAGACAAGAATACGGATGGAAAGAAAATGCGGATTCAAGATTAAATGAGAGACTGAGACTAGCAAAAGTCGCATTGAAAATGATTTTGTTGTTGATTTTTTTTAGAAAGAAAATTGTACACTTTATTATCCTGCGGACGGTGCTACAAACTATATGATTTTCTTTTCTTTTCTTTTCTTTTTTTTTAAAAAAAGACCATGCAAAAATTTTTTATACAAATTATTTCATTATTTCACATTTCATTGACAAAATGACGCGTAGCATTGTCAAAAGTATTGTTCAAATTTAATACACAAAAAAGTGAGCGCGAACTACTTTCCCCGAAAAAGCTAAGTAACGCGTTGACGATTCATCTGCATTATAAAATGCAAAAATCATCCACACATCGCGTTAGCCTCCTTACAAATGTGGGAAAGCCTTTCGCCCGTCGCACTTCTTCGTAATTATATTACTTTTTTTATCATCTCATCGTTCAAATTTCATTATTCGAATATTTACGCACGATAAGTCCAACAAGCTACGAAAATTACAATTTCGTTTCTAATCGAGAAACGCCGAATTACAAGGCCCACCAGGGGCTTTAGCAGAAAAAAAAGACGAACGCCGTTTTGCCAGCGATCGATCGAAAGTGGTTTTTCTTTAATTTCATTTTCTGTTGTTCCTCGTCGCTTATAATGATAATCGCATCATCATGATAAACTCGTCCGGATTCGTTTGTTACAATTGTAAAATGATTTTAAGCTTCATGATTATCTTTCGTCATCAACTTTGAGAACAACGAATTCCGTAGAGGCGATTAACGCAAAAATCACTCGACAAATACAAGTATCAGTAAATGGTAAAAAAAAAAAAAAAGGGAAAACAAAGAATCGCTATAATAGCGATTTGACGCTTTTTAAAGATTCAAGATTATAATAATACAGTGAAACGGTAAAAAAAAAAAAACGAGAACAAAAAGGCGATATCAATCGTTCGATGTGATTGAATTTGTTTCTTTTTCTCGCATCGACGTGCGACAAAATTTTGGTACGCAGTCTCTGTCTCTTGCTTCCAGCTTTTACAAAAGTTTACCTTCTAAGGCGTGTCACGCAACAATAAGAAGCCGTTTTCATCCTCACGAAGGCATTTTATTGCTGTCAACTAGATAAATGTAATTGAAATATGTAACAAAGTTTCCTTCATTCCCTGTTTGTTTTCCATCATCTTGACTATTCCACCGCTAATTGTCTCGTTTTTCTTTCACACCACGAAATAGTAATTAAAAACAATGTAAGCTGACGTATTTTAAACCTTAATTAGCAGAAATTACAGTACTAAGTTGGTTCGAGTCGACAGCAGTACTAATGAGCAAAAGGTTGTTTAAAGGTAAAAGTAAAAAAAGAAAGTAAATCTATCGCTAGCGCGTACCTATATACGAACGAAAACGCAGGTTAAGAATTAACAAAAAAAGAAAAACGCGTTTCTTGAACGGTAAAAAAAAGGTGTTAGTAATGTGTGTCCTTGTCTTAGGGCTCGCTACGCTGATCTAACTGCTTTTTTATCTTTCACCCTAATACCATATCAACGTTATTTTTCGTCGCTGTATTTTTTATCGAAAATGTTTGCTTTTTTTCTACTTGCTTTCATTCTTTCTTGCCGCTTTCTTTCTGTTACATTACGTACCGCAATTTCAGCTTGATATTTTTTATTATTTTTTTTACTTAAGTTCCGTGGGGAGACTGTGGAGTAGTGTTTGCTGGTAATCTTTCTTTTTCTCACTCTTTTTTTTGTATATTTTTTTTTTTTTTTTTAAAACTTTTTATAGCGATTGTTATAGAATGTTGCTGTTGCTTTTAGTTGCTGCTGCTTTGCTGTTAGCTTTTGTAGATGTTTATTTTATGTTCCGTCGCCTCGTACTTAACAGATAGTGATGTTAAGTAGAGAGAGATGGTGATTTTATGGTGGCGACAACTGTTGGTTAATTAGTGCCTTCCCAACCATCGGCGCCGTCGGCGTTGGACCCGCTGTTCTGAGCTGGCTGGCTCTCCTAAAAAGAAAAAGAATGTCAATAAACAAATGCCAAAAGTATTGCTTGCATTAAATGTCTATTTTAAATTCACAAGTTTATAAAAAATTCGTTTTGCTTCCAAGTAACAAAAATTTAATAAATACAAGTAGTAACATGTTACATTGTAGAATTGAATACCATACATTTTACAAGCTATCAGTATTAAAAAAAACTTGTTATTTAAAATAAATACATTTCTAATAACTTTGAAGTGAAGTCGTCCTTGCCAATTGAACTATGAGCTAGTGTAATAAGCATAAGATTATAATGAAATTACAAAAATATTTGTAAGATTAAATATTGTGCAAACAATCAATAAATACTCAACTATTCTATAAGAAACTAACGTGCTACAGAAAATTTTGCAAGATTGAAAAGAATAAGTGAAATCTGCAAACAAATCTTAATTACCTGTAAAGCAGGGGCAGCGGCAGGTGCATCTTTTTGTACAGGTGCATCGAACTTCTGCTCCGACTGAAAAGAGTATAAGAAATACGTGCAGCAGTGTGTGGGTGTGTCAAGCTTTACTACGTTTGATTGTGAAGTCACTTTGTGTTGGAAAGTTGAATAAAATAAAGAAGTAGTGCCTTAAGTTACAATTAACTTATAAACTTTAGAAAATTCAGTATTATCTTTGTTTCTTTACGTAAAGTAATTCTATTGACCTATATATGTATGCATTTTATTCTTTTTATGTTGAATTTCTGAAATATTTAAGCATTAGCTAAATATCTAACATCTATAATGTTTTATTTGAATTGTGGAAATTATTATCAATCCCAAATTTTGTTTATTTTAGCTACAAAGTCATTTTGTGAAAAAAAAAAAAAGAAAAAAATTAAATTTGTTTTGCAGTATTTAAAAAAAAAAATTAATTAAACACAAAAATTTTTTAGCGAAAAATTTATTAGGACTGCATAAAAATTTATTAAAACATCAAATTGAGGCTAAATATTTATAAAAACCAATAAAAAATAAATTTGTTATAAGCCACACAACTAAAATCGCGCCAACAATAACTAATCCAGGCAAAAGCATTCACTACTTTGTGTAATCACCAATATCTATAAATTTACCATTAATCAACTATAATGATTATTACACTGAAAAATTAAACTAAATCTGTAGAACAGCTCCGCTTCGATGATTTTGCTTCCCAAATAAACAAACCACACTAATCTCCCAAAGCAACACAATGATCTAATCCAACTAAGAATCTCGCGTGTGCGGAACCCAATCTCGATCACAACAAAATCGACATTGGCGCTTCGTCACTTGAGAAACCAAAACAAAAGCTTTCATCAATCATGAACGCCTAACTCATAGACTACAAGAAATAAAGCTAATACCAAAGTGCAATAACAGCGTTTCTAGTGCGACTTCAAAGAGAACCATAGCAGTAGAAATAGAGAATAGACGTGCTCATATAAAAAAAGTTTCCTCAACATACCTGGCCGTCCTGGCTGCGCGGGCGTCTGGTACCGCCGGCGCCGCCGCCACCGCCACGTCCGCCGCGGAAGTTGCGTCGGAAGAAGCGACGTGGTGGTCCACCACGGCCGCGCTGTGACTGCTGTCTGGGACCGTTGCCGCCCTCACCTCCATCGGTGAGCTGCTCGCCACCAGCGTCACCGCCGTTCTCCGACTGCTGCTGATTGTTGCCGCCGGGGCCGCCGGGACCGCCGCGTCTACCACCACGGTAATATCCGTCGTAGTGACGACGCGGCCTGTAGCGCCTCTGCTGCTGGTTGTTACCACCGGCGCCCTCGCCGCCGCTCTGCTCGTCCCCGGTCTTACCGCCTTCGCCTGAGTATTCGAGATCTAAAGTTAGTTTTTTTTTCTATTTGATCGTTCTTTTTCAGGTATGGTATAGTGGATTACATTTATTGCTAATTAGTCTCATAAAAAAAAAAAAAAAAAAAAAAAAAAAATCTTAATATTTTTCTTTATTAGTGCTAGGTTTGACAGTATTTTACTTGGAAAATGTTATGAAATATGAGTATTTATAATTCATAGTCATCTACCACTCGTAATAATAAAATAGTTAAATTTCTATATTCTGAAATATTTGCGTTAGCAAACCCAATATTAACAAACATACATTCGACATTTATTTTTCAAAATTACTTCTTTATTCGCATCTGTACTGAGATAAGTATTATTTTCTTCATTTCTATATTGATAACAAAATTGTTATACAAAATTTATCATAATGTAGCAAAGTAAGTACAGATTTGCTTTGACAAAATGCATAATTTTCACAAAACCTTTTTTGTAATCTCAACAGAAATACTTATCTCAGCGTACATTCAATCACTTTATGTTTCAAACATTTTCTTCAGATCTATCGAAATCTATATTACAATGAACAGAATACGTATTTAAAAATATAATCAATCCTCCACAAATAAAATTAATTTAATAAATAAAAAAAAACAAAAGAGACTGAAGAAGAAGAAGTAGTAGAAGATGTCATGCTAACCGGACTCGTAGCCTTCCTGGCCCTCGCGCTGCCTGCGCAGAGGCCTGGCGCCGCCGCGCCTGTTGTAGTACTGCCTATAACCTCGGCGCTTGTCCGCGGCGTAAGGCGAGCCTTTCACGGCCTCACCCTCCGGCCCGGTGACATTGGCCGCCTCATTGCCCTTCTCGCCGATCACCACGTCGAATTCGACGACCTCCCCATCGCCGACGCTCCTCACGGCTTTTTTCGGGTTGTTCTTGATGATGGCCGACTGAAAATATTTAATCACAAGGGTTAGTTACCGAAAGTCTATAATGACGCTTTTTTTTTTTGTATTCACAATTTCGTTAAACGATTAATATGCAATCGGTGTAGATGATTTTAATTAGAATTGGAAATTTTGATTTTACAACGTGATGTGACGAGTGAATTGTATATTATAATCGACAGTGAAACGAATTGATGTATTCATTGTATGTCGTTGATATTGTTGAATATCAATCAGTGGGTTATGGATGAAATTATTAGCGCTTTGTAGCTGATAGAATTGTGATCAATAACAAGTAATTAATATTCGTTATTGAAATACTCACTTGATGGACAAATACATCTTCTTTGGTGTCATTCCTGAAAAATACAAGAAAACATATATACGTTAGTTTACTTTTATCACTCAATTTGTATAAGTAAAATAACTTTTTTAATTAACTCTTTAGTCAGATTTCATCGGCATAAAAACACATACTTAATACGGAAGATTCGCACGTAACATTTATAAGAATTATATGCTGCTATCATTGAAAAACAACATAACAAAACCCTTTAACAAATAGTAAAATGTTATATAATGAAAGTTATTTAAATTTAAAATTCTATGACACGGGTATATAAAATTAAGTACCTATCCCAAAATCATATAACAAATGGCTTTATGTATCCTACCTAACTTCTCATCGCATCGTCAACGATGCAGAACACAAAATTCCGACCAAAATATTTACACCTTTCACCCCCGCCCCGAAAAATTACCTAACCACTTCCCCGTTCTCGTCTACTTCCCCTCTTCGCCATCCCAGCGACAAAAGTCCATACTTATAATAAAACCCATCATCGATCGTATCGAAAACCGATCACAGAGAAAAAGAATGATACAATGAAATAATCATGTATGCGGTACCCGAAATTGCCTCTTCTCTCCACGAAAGAGCGAGAGAAAAAAGGAAATCCAGGACGGGGAAAATGCTTTCTCGGTAATTATCGACGTTTTTAATTATGTCAGTCCCTCTCGCTGTATTTCTCTTTCTCTCTCCTTGCTATATAAGCCGCTTTAGCTATACACGCGCGCGCGCGTGCACACGCGAGAAAGAGGCAACATAACCTCTGCGGGGCTTCTCTCTGCTCTGCTCTTCGCGTACAAAAACGTGTCTGTGTATATACATATACGTATGTGTATACATGCGACATATAAGGGCAGGCGTTTCCGTCGCTTTCGCGCGGGTCTTCGCAGCTGCAGTACGTTAATTATTAACGCACGATCGATTGCGATATTTCGCGCGTTTATATAGACGCGGTGCGGTAGGTATAATAGAGTATGAATGAAGAGAGAGGGGAAAAGGGTGAAGAAAAAAAGGTGACATTTTTTTTTGCAAGTGTGAACTAAACAAGCGGATGTGGGTAAAAGGATTGCAATCCATTGCTATTGCTGTACCTATCTATACGCCGGATACGATGAACATGGAGCTACTTGTCTTTTTTTTGCGAGCAAAAACGACATTACATGAATTTGCTTGTTTTTAACCTACCGCGCGTTATTAAAAGTAATTCAATAATGATACCGAATGAATAATATATATATAGTGAACACGGCACTGTTTACGTCTTTTTTTTTTGTATCATTTCTTTAGAATCGATTGTTGCTCCGTTTTATAATTTCGGAGCGTAACATATTTCATTTTTGTTCCTAACACCTATTATACACTGTGCAGGCCGCTCTGTAACGTCCGTACAAACATAGATCTTCTACAGCAAAATCATGGAAATAAACTCGAAACGACTCCCTCGTCAAGGCAGTCCTAAACAAGTTCTTTCCCTCTCGAGATCCTCTGTTCCTAACTTTAAAAACGTGTAATTTTAGAACAATTTCCTCTCCTAGTCCATAACGCACGCTTTCAGTCGCCGTATCGAGTTACCTATACAATATATCCACGCGCTTTATTAACGAGTTTCTTTTTTACTTTGAAACACACGGCACACACGCGACAGCCGCTAAAAATTCCACGGTTCTCTAAAACACTCTTTCCTCTTTCTCTTTCTCTTTCTTTCTCTATATCTACCCACGTCAAGTTCATTCTCGTTCACCAATAAAACCTCAGCCGGAATACAAGTAACAAACTCGCATCGTAATCTCTTCCCCTCACATAATCTCCTTAATATATCCAACAACCACATAATCTACCCTCTTCCACACGTCCAACAATCATCGCTATCATATTATAAATAACCCCTACGATTAATTGACGACGAAAATCATCCATAACATATGTATATATACTTTTCTCTCTCTCCACTTCTCTCTCTCGGTCTGTCGTTCTCCGTGTCCCTAATTTCGGCGCGCGACGCACGGAGAGACTTTTTGGCTGTGTGCCAGTGAAGCCTAGAAATAGGCGAAAGATACCTATCTGTACGTGTGATATCTTTCTCTCTCTGTCGATTTTTTTTTTCTTTCTTTCATCCTCTACGTATATATAGGTGTGCGATACGAGCGCGACGTGGGGTGGGGTCGTATAGTATAAGCGAGACGCCAGACGGTTTTTCGATGGCTTTTCGACACGAGTATTGCAAACGTCAGAGAGGTTGAGAGCGCGAGCGCACTTAGGGTGAACTTTTAGCGGTGAAAAATCGTTGGCTGGACGTGTCAATTAACGTGTTCTTGTTTCCCGTATCGCTGCTATAGTATACGTGGCGCGCGGTGTTAATTTGGAGGTAGAGTTGCGCGAAGTTAATGGACTTTTATACTGAAAAGAAAAAAAGATTTGGGGAAAGTATATTTGAAGAATGAATCAAAATTTCTTTTCCTAGTTATATTTATCTTTTTAGTAACAATAGACATGAAAAGAATTTAAAAAAGTACTGTAATTCCCCAATTCCATTTGAACAACCGCAGCAATCCACTTCTTATACATCGACGATGCGATCATTATCGTTGCCAGAACCCCGAAAACGCAAATCCGTCGCGTCGACCGACTGACCCGGGACAGCGACGATGGCGGCGGCGAATCTAGTGCACGCTGTCTGCTCAAGGGATGACCCTTATACAAATTCCTACTATAGCTGGTACTGTTCTCTCTCTCTCTCTCTCTCTCTCTCTCTCTCTCTCTCTCTCTCTCTCTCTCTCTCTCTCTCTCTCTCTCTCT
>JAYJLV010000056.1:6266481-6284652 GCA_036873485.1 Torymus texanus
GTGTGTGTGTGTGTGTGTGTGTGTGTGTGTGTGTGTGTGTGTGTGTGTGTGTGTGTGTGTATATATATATATATTCATATATGCATAAACGAAGACTACTATATACACGGCCGTGACGATGACTTAGCGCGTTATATAGAAATATATTCACATATAGGGATATACGACAAGGGCGAGAGAAAATTCGCCTCGTGTCTCTGCCACGCCGAGAACACGCGCTCGGAAATGTCGAGAGAGAGACCGAGCGAGAGCGTCGTACATGTTGGCGCGCGATTTCCTGCGCGCGCGCGCTTGCTCGGCCGCCCGCCCGAGCAAGCGAGGGTCCGTGGAAATGGAGGAGCAGTGATGCCACACATACATATATAAGAATACTCGACCGCGCGCGCGCGAAAATCTAGGAACAACGATAAGGGGAAGATGAGTATATAGCATTGATGTATACCAGGGACTGGATATGTATATGTAGATGTATACACAAAAGTGTATAAAAGCGAGGACGCATGAGGAAATATATATAAACGGAGCGGGTGAGTAAATAAAAGCGAGGCGCGGCGATAGAACAGCAGCGCACGCCGGCCACATGGTGCAGCGTGCTTAGGTAATACACGCGCAGAGCGTGTTTCCCTCCCTCTCTCACGCTCTCTCTCTCTCTCTATGCGCCATTACGGCGTGGACGACGCGCGGCTTCCTGCCTCTCGCTCTCTCTCTCTCTCTCTCTCTATATATACGTATAACATACCACCATATCCGCACGGCGTTAGATATATACGCACAACGATCTATACATATATATATATATATATATGTATGTATATAAGCGTTAGATGAGAAACTTACCAATGACCGTTTTCTGCTGTTGAGCTTGCTGCTGCTGTTGCGGTTGTTGCTGCTGCTGCTGAGGCTTGACCTGACCACCGGCGGCCTGTTGGCCTGCGGCGGTTGGCTGTGCAGCAGCCCCGGTTGCGGGCGCGGTAGCGCTCGCTGTTGAGGCCGGGGCGGTTGCCGTAGCCGCAGCAACTGGAGCCGTTGCCGGAGCTGCCGCTGGGGCTGCTGTAGCTGGGGCGGTCGCCGTCGTAGCTGCTTGCTGCGCCTCAGGCTGTTTCTGCTCCGCGTCAGCCATTGTATATTATTTTATATATATACTTTTATCCTCGTCGACGGTTTTGTCAATTGAGAACTTATTATTGTTGCTGATGCTGCTACTGCTGCTGCTGTTGTTATTGTTCTTTTCGATGGTGGTTTTTGTTGTTATTGTTGTTGTTGTTGTTGTTGATGTTAATCACCCGACGACACACCCGGATGGAGAGATGCGTTGGTGATGGTGGTGGTGATGGTGGTGTGTAAGGTGTTGGACACGCCGCTGCCGAACCTAGATGTTCTCCCGTCCTTACGCTTGCACTGTTGGTTCCCTTCTGCGCGCGCGCGCTGCCGCCGCACGGCGGCTAACGGCGGATGCGACCAGCAGCGCACGCGCGGGAGCGCGCGGGAGAGCTCACTAGCGCCGCCACGCGATATTACACATTTTAGAATATATATATATATATATATATATATATAGTGGTATGTATGTGTATGGCGTCGTTGTGTGAATGTAAATTATTGTTTTTCCTCTGCGCGATTTGCCTCTCTGCGATGTAAGCTATATATGCTATGTGTAGTGGTGATGGGGGAGAGGTAGGTATATAGGTATATATAGGTAGCTTTGTCTTTCGTTATGTATAGCAAGCATGAGGGAGATGTCGAAGCAAGATGGCGGTATTGCTCTCGGATTCATAAAAAGCAGCGTGCGAATAATATTATTGGAAGTATACACACCGCGTGTGTATGCATGCGGCCGGGCAGCGTGCGATCAAGAAATATATGACGGTATTGCTGACGAAATTGTGGAGTGTGAATTAACGCGGGAAAATTTTGAATGGAAAAGAATACGGGAATAATGGTTGATTGTAAAAGTGGGGTTTTGTGAATTATAAATTTTTAAAACGAAAGAGATGAGTGGAAAATATTAATTGCTTCAATTTGCACTAGTCAGATGAATGTTTCTTAGTTTTTTTTAGCGACTATTCGGTTCCTGAGATCAGTGACTGTCAGAGGTGTGTGTGTGTGTGTGTGTGTGTGTGTGTGTGTGTGTGTGTGTGTATATATATATATATATATACATATATCTATGCTATTCATTTTGCAAACGTTTTTACGTGTGAGTAGGTGTAGTCTATGAGTAATCTTATAAAGATAATTTCAGCTCATGAATTAACTGGTCTCTAATTTCATACAATGTTTTCTAAATAAGAAAAGATTTTATGTTCTCATTAGATCATTAATTGGTTCATTAAAGATTATTTGTTTCATAAAGATGTGTTGTGATAAAATTCCAATAAAACAAATCGAGATCTTTCGGTAGGTTTAAGTTTCACAACTAAACGCAAGATAATAGAAAAATGTGATTATTAGCAGTCGATGACACATAATTAGATTATATGACTGCCTATACCTGTCAGAGCTACTTACATATTCTTTTTAAATGTAAAATGAAGTAATAAAAATGTTGGATCATTATTTATTTTTAAGTATATTTTTTATTTCACAAATTTTTTATTCTAACGTTCAATAACTCATCTTTTAATCAAGAAATATAAATTGTAAACATTTTTGAGAACAAAATGCTTTTTAACGCATAGTATATAGCGCGGTACTTCTACGTTAAAAGTTGACAAACTTGCTTTAACAATTTCGAAATAATTAATTACATACTATTTTCAGCGGGTTGAAAGCATTCAGAAATATATGTGTAAATGTGCGTCAACAAGTTTACGGCTCTCGGAGGAGCGCGCGCCCGCGTGTATATGTGTATGCGTGCGGAAAATTTGGAAAACGCAAACAACCCTATATGTGCACAAGACCCGACTATAAATCAGACTCTCTTATATAGTTGTGAAGCGTTTGCACGGGTGCGAACCGCAAATAGATATTGAATAAGTACCGTGCGTCGTTTCACTACGGTGCGCGTATTGTCAATCGTAAATGATTCTCTCATACACTGTCTCCGAAATAGTTTGTTCTAAATACATAAGAAAATATCTGTGGCTTTCCGGAATAACGATATAAGTGACAAATTTTTTAAAATTTATTTTATGCGATTGAACAGATATTGATAAGAAGGTGCACTTCTTTTTTCGAATGAGCACAAGGAAAAATACATATAAATTCATTTTTTTCAAAATCATCCCGGAATAACCGTATAACTCTACTTTTTTAGATATATTTATTTTATCCAACATCTTGCTATTTTATCTTTTCCGTTCTTTTTCATCCTTATTAATTAACGGAAAAACAATAGGTATAAATGCTATTATTGAAACTGGAAAAATCATAATTATAACTCCATTAAAATTTTTTCTCGTATAAGTGACAGTCGATTTTTGAGACATGATCACTAATTGGTTCAGTAACTATATGGTAAAAAATATGTCATTTAGATATGAAATCATATATGCAGTGCTGATTTTAATCTCATTTTTTCTTGATTTTAAACACCGATGCGAAACTAAAAACTCTATTTTTTCGAAATCATGAAAAGTGCAGATATATGGTTATTCCGGGAAGCCACTGATATATATATATATATATATATATATAGGTCAGTATAATGAATTAATTGTTTAGTACAAGCTAGAAAATCAAAGATACACGATATATATTGAAAATTCTTTTGAAATATTTACGATAATAGTAAAAATCTGAGTATAAACATGCGGGTTTACGATTGTTCATCAATGTTTACGATCTTCTGAGAAATCAATTAAATTTCTCGCTCTGTTATGACTGTGGTGAATGCTTACAAGTCTGTTATCTTAGAACTACAAACTCAAATTATTTCGGAAGTAATGGTGTATTTACGCGATCGGCATATATTGTTCTACTATTTTAAATACTGTAACATATAATAAGTTGGATAAATCTTAATCTAATAATACCTTTAAATTTAAACGTATATATCCGAGAAAGTTTTTAAAATAATGCTAATATTATATTGCGTTTAATTTTTATAAATATTTTCTGAAATCAAAGTATATCCTCATTATACATCGATTGCTGCACGAACCGTGCACATTATATACTCACATCAATCGAGCAATATTCCAATATTCTCTAGAACCACAATTTTCCACCGTCGCATTTTACATCGATGAAACCCCATCGCGTTATACTCATACCACCACAGTAAATACATCCGTGCTATACGAACGCCACAGCGTAACGGTTCAGCAACAAGAAAAGACCTCTGGAATTTTCACTTGCCCATTACTACAATAAACCAGGCAAGGGAGAGGGAGAGAGAATCGCGCGAGAAATTTTCTTCTCTCTTGTTCTCTCCATTTTCCTTTCTTCTTCTTGTTCTCTTCGATGCTTCTTCGCGCGTACCACGCCGTCGAGAGAGAAAGAGAGAGAGAGAGAGAGGTGAATGTACCTTTGTATTATCGTTTTAGAATCGTCGAGCTGCGACTTTGCCGTATACTTAGTATCTCTCACTCGTGTTTCTCTCTCGCGGTGTCGGCTATTTCGGAGCGCTTTTTGGATTCCGAGTTTGCCGAGGCTCGTTTTGGGTGTGACGTAATCGCGCGTCAAAGACTGTTTTTGGATGGGTATACAATAGAAATGAATTAATGCGGGTGTGCTGTGGATTTTTATGAATGTATAATGGATTGTTTTTTAAATGAAGGAATCAATTATATGGTATCAAAAGTAGGGGAGTTAGGGATATTTTTATGTAATTTGTGTAATTTTATATATTCATTCGGTATCAATGTAAGTCAAAAAGATTATATGCAGTGAATATTAGGTTTCGTTTAAAATTATTAAGTAGGAGAGTAGGTAGAAAATTATGTATAGGTTTAAGGTTTAATTTAAGACGACCAAGACTCTTGATAAAGAATGTTTTATTAAATGAAAATACGTATATTATAATTGCTCTTTATTTACACAGCTTAAGTAATTCGTGTTTACATGTCTCTTATCAAAAGTTATGTAATTGGATGATGTATACTAGTAAGCCGTATAAGTCAATCATTTGTTTTCCCTTGAGAGTCTGTGAAGTAACATAAATAAAACATTCGTCTGAAACACAATCATTTTCATTTTAAAGATTAACTCCACATACTCGAATAAAGTAGTAAAAGTAAAAAAAAAAAGTAAAATCTCATAGAAAAATTCTATTGGTCTTCAAATTAAAGTTTAATTTAGTTTAAGTAAAATATGTAATTTCCGAAAGATGATACGAAATATTGTAGGAATATTGAAAAATGAGAATAGATTTCGCCTTTTACAATCCGAGAATATGATTTATTCTTTTGATAATATTATTGTAAAGTATGGTAGTTCGTAATATGAATAATATATTACTACACCTCGCATTACTACAAAATTATTAAAAACTTTAAGCTCCTTCGAGTGCTTACGATTTACATCAAATCCTTATAGACTATCAGTTTTATTACTAAGCTTTGCATTCAGCTTGGCATCGAACATTCCTATATTCTCGCATACATTTTTTAATCGTGTCGCTCCTGCAGTGCTGCTTAACACAAGACCAATTTAATTCTAAAGCTTATCATGATCAAAGTCTAACTATTAGTTTTACACTTTGCCATTTTTCAAAAATTCTAATTGCATCAGAGCCGACGAATCATTCCTCCTACACTTTAACATTTTTTCATTTTTGCACTTCATTAATAATAATTACAATAATAATCATCTAGTCACAGTATAATACCCAACGAACCAAGAACAATCTCAGACTGTCCTTGGTTTTTAAAGCTTCAAGCTTGATTTGGATGAGAAACAATAATTAACATAAAATAATTCTACTTTCTTTTCACGATACTTTCGTCAGTCGCTTTTTATACAGGAAGAATCATTCATTCAGTTGATTTTCGGATAATAATATTTAAATTCTATTTATAAACGGTTTATACCCTTATTTTTTCTACATTCTCATATTTACATACACCCGCACGTAATCGCGTAGTAAAACGCTAAGGAATTCGGGATCGGCAACGAAATTGCGACATTTCTCATTTTGTACATAGATACGCATATTTTTTTCGCGGAGGGGGATTACAAATAATTACCTATCATTATTTCGTTGCCTCACCTCGTTTAAAAAAAAAGGGGGTTTATTACGAGGATTTATAAAGTATATATTTTATCTATCTAACCAATCGCCATTTTATCGAATGTATACTAGCTAAATCGGTAAAAAAAGTTTATACGAGGGCAGTGTATGCGCGTACTCCTCAATACGTTCGCATCCACGTATCAAGACAGTTTCATTCGTTTCCTTAATTCAACCCCCTTTCTTTTCTCTAGAACAAAAACGTCATCATAGTACAATCGCAGCGAGATTGATTAGTCTTTAATTTGCATTCATTTATAATATACTCTTTTTTTGCTATTTACTGGCCCTCTCGCTCACACCTGGCGTATCGTTAAAAAAAAAAGATAGACGCGGTTTAACAAAGTGAGAGAGCAATATCCGCGCGCGAATCAATTTCGCCTAGAAAAAATTACTCTAAAATAGAGACTTGTAATGTGTATTTTTGTTCCAGTGTTTATGCATGTATGATTGTGCGCGTGTATGTGTTTATCTGTAAAGTGTCATTGGATACACAATGTCGCGTACACACAATGTTCTCTCATTACATTTTCCATCATCTCTGTCGGCGCGTTCGGCTGAGACGCGGCCGTGGCGTCGACGAACCCCCTGAACCTATGCTAAACATATTCGCGGCAGGCGCGTTAAACGCTGGCGCAATTGCTCCTGGCGCGGCCCCCGTGAAGTTCATCTGAGGCGCTGCTGCGGGCGCGTTGAAGTTGAACCCAGCTGTTAATTGGAAGAAGAAATCACGACAATTATGTTCGTACAATTTTTTATAGTAACCATTAATCATCCTTCAAATAAAAAAGAAATTTCACATCCTACAAGCCTATAGTAGACTTACCTGGTTTAGGCGCAGTCGATGCCCCGCCAAACTGAAAGATACTGCTGGACGTGGCTGGGGCAGCTGGCGCCGCTCCGCCGAAACCAAACGAAGCGGCTGGCTGTTGCGATTGCTGTTGCTGTTGCTGCTGCTGCTGCGGTTGCTGTGCTTGCTGCTGGGCGCCACCAAATGAGAACGAGGCACCGGTACTTGGTGCTCCGCTCGGTGCTGGTGCTGCACTGCCGAACAACGACGGCGTGGCTGCGGTTGTCGTTTGGGCGCCAAACGGCGAGCTCGTCGTACTACCAAACGTGGGTGGATTCGTAGTTCCGAAGCTCGGTGCCGCGTTGACACTAGGTGCGCCAAATCCGCTGGTACTTGCGGGGGTCGAGCCAAAAGTTGGCGCTGAACCGGTCGTTGGTGCACCAAAACTACCGCCGCTCGCTGAGCCAAAGATCGAGCTACCGGTACCGCTCGTCGATGCTGCTCCTGAAGCCGTAGGGGCGCCAAATTGCGGTGTAGATTTGAGGGTACTGAAAGATGGCAGGCCACCGATCGTTGATGGCGCAGCACCGAAGGCTGATGTGCCCGGAGTATTGGAACTTGGCGTTCCAAAACCCGGCGATGCAGTGGGCGCACCAAAGGCCGATGTTGCCGAGCCGAAGGACAGAGAGGCTGGCTGCTGCGTCTGTCCAAATATGCCCGTAGGGGTGTTAGATGAGCTTGCAGCCGGTGCCTAGTGGAGCGAATTAAAAGAAAATGTCAGTGATTGAAGATTCAATAGTAGCATGGAAATTTATATTACTGTAAATAACACTTACCATATTCGTGCCAGAACTGATAGCTCCGCTAAACAAACCACCAGGCGCTGGACCAGCCGCGGTCGACCCGAAAATCGACGATGTAGCCGGCGCCGCCGTCGATGTATTTCCTCCGGAGAATATACTACTCTGCTGTTGCGGTTGCTGGTGCTGTTGCGCTGCCGTACCGAAAGGCGACACTGTTGAACTTGTCGCTATAGCAGCAACATTGCTGAAGAGACTCGGAATCGATGACGTAGTGGTTGGATTGTTACCGAACAAGCTTGGTGTTGACGTCGTCGTTGCCGCCGCTGTCGCTGGATTGTTACCAAATAGAGTCGGCGTTGACGTGGTCGCCGGAGCCGGATTGTTACCGAAGAGACTAGATGTAGGTGTAGCTGCCGTCGTCGAGGGTGTTCCAAAGGCTGGACTGGCCGATGGAGCACCGAATATCGACGACGTTGCAGGGGTTGTGGTTCCTGCCATGGTGGAGGACGTTGGCGATTTGAACATTGAAGCAGCGTTGCTGGCTGACGCAGTGCTGAAGAGGCTCGGAGTGCTCGACGGGGCGCCGAAAAGAGATGAAGGTGTTGAAGTGCCAAATGATGGTTTTGGTGCTAGAATAAGGATGAATAATTAATACCTGGTCATTGGATTAGTGTAATTATGAGAAATGTTGGATTATTGAAATGTAATTGAAACGTTAATACTGAACAGTCGGTATAGCAATGAACACTGACAAGTAGAAGTTCACAGAAATAATGTGAGAGTTGTAGAATGATAGAGCTTTAGATATGATTACGAAAGATTTATTTGAATTTTAGATATAATATACATACATTTCTTGTCAGTTACATGATCTATATTATTAAATATAATAAAAAAATAAAAATAAATAAATTAATAAACAATATATAATTAAAAATAATATAAAAAAATTATAAAACAACGTATAAATCAACCATCATATACTTAGAAACTTTAAAGGAAACTTACCGATAACGGCAGGACTGCCCATAGCACTTGACGAGATCGGCGGTGCGAACGTGCTAACGACGCTGCTCGCTTGCGTCTGCGCGGGAGGTCTGAAAGCGCTAGTCGTCGTGTTTGCCGGAGCTGCAGTCGCCGCTGTCGCCGTCGCCGCACCACCAAAAGAAAAGCCATCCGTCGCCGGTTTATTACCACCCGAGTTGAAATTGAACATCGGAGTGGTCGAAGATGGCGGAGCTGCTGAACTCACAGCCGCTGAAGGATTACCCGCTGAGAACATGGGACTCGATGTGGAAGTGGTGGAACCGAAGGTTGAGGGTGGCTGATTAGTGGCAGTAGTTGATGCTGCAGTACTATTAGCTGGAGTGGGAGCTCCGAAGGAGAACCCAGTAGACTCCTTTTTATCACTGCCGAAGGTTGGCAGTGTTGTTGTCGTCGTCGTCGTCTTCGGTTCTGTGAAATCGTTGAGTTTTCTTTTAAGATAGGAGTTTATCCATTGTGATGTATTATCTTATCTGCGGTTGATAAGAGAAAACTTACGTGCGAGAGATGTGCTGGTTGGACTCTTGGCTAAGGAACTTCCAAAGGAGAAGCCACCGCTAGTGGCTGCAGTTGTTTGTGCGATGCTAGGCGCAGACGTAGCTGCATTGGAGCCGAAAGCTGACGGGGCGATCGAAGATCCCACAGCCGTCGTTGGTGTTGTTTTAGCTGAAGATGCGAATGAAAAACCTGATGAACTTGCAGCGGTGGACGGGTTGAAGCCCTGGGACGTGGATTTTGGAGCGAACAAAGATGGATTGATGCCAGCACTCGCTGTCGTCGTCGTTATCGTTGCGCTCTTCGTATCGGCGGAAGTACTGGTAGCAGCGGTGTTCGTTGAAAACGAGAAGCCGCTTGCCGTACTCTGAGGTGCAGTTGGTTTAAAAGAGGAAGAAGTTGAGGTGCTCGACGCATTACTGCCGAAGTTGAAGTTTACACTCGAGCTCGTAGTACTGTTACTACTGAAGCCTCCGAAACTCGGTACTCCGGTGCTCGGTGGCTTAGACTCTACTGCTGGCTTGGACGTGTTCTTGTTGGTCAAAGAGGAAAGACTTTGAATGTTACTGGTGGTAGAGCTGAAGCCGCTGCCGAGCGAGGATGTTGATTTAGGTAAATTGAAGGTAACGTGCTTCGTGTTCGGTGATTTAGCTTCGTTGTCGGTTTTTAAGATCGGTACTATGGTGGTCGTGATTGGTGACGTGTTAACAGTCGTCGTCGTCGTTCCGGAGCTCAGTGACGTGTATCCGGACGACGATGACGGTATAATCTCCTCTGCGTGGATGACCACGTCTGGGTCGATTTTATTGGTAGCTAGAGATATTTTAAAGGAAAAACATTAATATTAGTTATCTTTCGTACTAGTTAAGCTAAAAGTAATATCATAGAAACTTACATTTTCCAGATATGGCTTCAAACATGCTTTTTAATTTATTTTGCCTCATGTTGACAATATCTTGTTTTTTAATTTCATCTTTATCATCTGTTATGAATTTAGATTCAATGCTTTCTTGTTCATCAATGTAGTTTTTCAAGTTTTCTCTTACTTTAGGTTCAGCCCTCATGAATAATTTATCAGTTAATTTTTCAGCTTTGGGTGGTACTGGTCGTTCTTTGGGTATTCTGGGCGTCGGCGGTAATTGAAAATCTTTTACCGCTTCCTGTGTAGCTGGAAGCTTTTCATAAGAATGTTCTTTATCTTTAGCTGTTTCTGGGCTTTTTTCTGAAACTTTTTGCTTATAAGGCTCTCCTGCAGCATTTGCAATGGGCACTTTAACATTAAGTTCTTCCTTAGATCTTGCGATTTCTACTGAAGTTTGTCCGGTAAATGAATTACTTCTGTTTGGAGATGTTGTGGATGGTTTAAAATGCTTTTCGATATCTGGAGTATTGCAACGCGAAGTATCCACTAAAAGACAAAAGTTTCTTAGAAAATTTATTTCATAAAATGTATACGTACCCTAGAATCTCATAATGTTCATACAATAAATGGAAGAAAAATTAACTCATACTTACTGGCTTTTCTTTTAACACCAGAAAAAACGTTTATACTGGAGCTAAGCGAATTTAGAATATCATGACAGGATGATGCTTTTGGTCGTTTCAAAGGCCTTTCACTGATTTTCGACTGGGGAGATAAGTCATCTTCTGATGTAATTGATTCTTCTCTAGCTCTCTTTTGCATCATTTCTTCAAGATTCTCTAACTGATCTTCTCCGATTCGCTCTGTCCGCTGTTTTTTCGCTAAATCTAACATTATATCCTCTCTAGAAGCATGTCGTTTTAAAGATATTTCTTTCAAAACCTGAGCCACACTTGGACAAGACTTTGTTTCTTTTGGTTGATCTGATGTTGAAGTACTTGGAAACATTTTATGTTTCTCTTGTGAAGTAGAAGCAATTTGACTGTCTGATGGAGCGTAATTTATCATTTCAGGAGGAGCAACCCTAACTGTTACTGGTATTCTAGCTCTTGCTACTTTAGGACTTAAAAGTGGTGTAGGCAATGCATTGAGATTTACTTTTGGAAATTGACCTGTGCCATATTGAGATTGATGGGTCAACTTGTTGCTAGCTTCTGAAGCATATTTTGTTAATCGTGAAGTCAGACCCGGAGAACTGACATCTGTGTATACCCTAAAACATTTTTACATATTAATGAATAATAAATACAATTATTATTAAATATTCAAAAGTTCAAACTTACTTAGGATCAATATTGTATCTAGTGGAAGCTAAAAGAGGTCCAGCAACAGTTTGTACAGCTCTCACACCTGAACCTTTTTCACTCATTCTGGGACTGATACTGTTGCCCCAAGGCGAGCCTTTAGGGCTATACATAGTTTCATCATCACGGGATAATCCTAAAGCATTAGGTTGTCTATTTTCACTTCGCATAGCTGGAACTTTTTTATTTGCAACATCGTGAACAGATTTGAATAAACCTATTTGGCCATTTGGCTGACCATCATGCTGCCATGTTTCTCCTTTTGGTAATGGTGTTGAAGTTCTTACAACATTACGGGCTCCATTCAGGGCAAAGTGGTAGCGGTTACTACTGATTGGGCTTACTTGCTCTGCGAGATCAGTGCCCTAATTGACAAAAAATATTTAATATGAGTACATAACAAAACAATGAATAAAAACAATAAAATCATACTATATTTCAATGTATCAAGTTGTAAAATCATTCTTAATTCTTATTAATTTATGAAGTAGTCAATGAAGTCTTTTACAAGTTATAAATTACAATTATCATTAGCCTTCATCTTAGTACACCTGATTATCTTATCAATCCATTTTAATATCATGATTCATAACCTCAAAATTATAATGCAAACTCCTTTTGATATTTTCAAGTAATTATATTTTTCATGTTGTAACTATTTTAATAATTCATTATTTTTCAGCTATTAGAAAATCTAATAAGCATAATCTTTTCTTCTTACAATTTGTCTACATTTAAATATGATAATCATACTTAAGAATATTAAATTACAATTCTTTTACATTCTTTATTCTAAAACTCTAACGTAAGGTCAAGTGCAATCATCTTACAAAAGTTAGTGCAATAAACAAACCATGCTATGATTCATACTTGTACAATAAAGCCATGAATCCAAACACAAGTTGTTGAAGCAGTGACTCGAATTTTTATATAGCAAAAAAAATATTCTACCAGAGATTTTCTTCTCACACAACACAAACATTAATCTTTATCACACACTATTCACTCCAGTAATCCCAGAACTAACCGTTGTGCTGAGCCTGTACACATTCCTATGCCTTCCGTTCATGTCTTCCTCCTCGTTGGCAACAACGCTGGCAATAAAGGAAGTTCTCCTCTGTCTCTCCTCCCAGTATTCCTTCAGGTACCTTGCCAACTCCTTCCCTTTCTTAATTCCAATGACACTCAATAGCCTCAGGGTCTGAAGCAACTCGAGGGCTATTTGCCTGGCGTACCTCAGCAGAACCAGAGTATGTGGTGCGAGTAGACTATCGTTGACGAGGAGTGAGTAGCACGTGTGGACGACGAGCACGAGGGCGCAGGTGATAAGGAGCAATGGTCCCCAAGCCTTGTAGAGTAACAGGCAAGCGCCGAGGACGGCAGTCAGGAGTAGTAGGCCCCGGCTTGCCGCTGCACCGTTGCTGTTGCTGCTGGTAGTATCGCCGTCGCCGGGTTCCCACATATTCCACAGCAGCGTGTGGCTGCTGCTGTTGCTACTACCACCGCCACCGCCACCGCTGATGCTTAACACACGCGCGCGCTTCTTCCGCCTCCCCGGCGGCAACTTTCCAATAACCCTCGGAGGGAGAGGGAGATATTATATCGCGGAAGTATAGCGCCCGTGACACGCAACGTCCGCGTACGTATGTGACGTATATATAGATATTGGCGCGCTATTAGCCGTCGTCGCCGTCGTGCGGGCAGGTTGCGCGCTGCTGTACCGCACCGTTTCTTCTACAAAGCTCTAAGCTCTATTCTCTCTCTCTCTCGCTCTCTCTCTCTCCCTCGTACGTTAGCCTTGGCTCATTCGCCGTAACCTCGTGTCATCGCCGCGCGGGATTGGAAAAAAGAAAACGGCAGACTCACGCGGTGGCTGCAGCATACTATTCATAGGGATGAAACGCATGGTAGTACTACAGAATATTGTACGAATACAAACGCTAAGGCTGTGTCTACAATAGAGTGACAAGCGTGATGTCATACTGATACGGACGTTTGTGACGGCCTGTGATATCATAAAATGTACTGTAAAAATGTACACTTCTGAAATTTTACTGCGAAAAAAGTCAGAAGTGTACATTTTTACAGTTGGCAATTACCCCCACCCTACAGTTCGTTTTTGTATGATTATCACAGGCCGTCATAAACGTCCGTGTCAGCAGTCAGAGTCAGTATGACATCACGCTTGTCACTCTATTGTAGACACAGCCGAATAGAGATTGGAGCTGCTAAAATCCGGAATTCACGGGATGTCGGGATATGATATGAGATTGGCTGCGAGCAAAAGTGCGCGCTTATTCGCAAAGTTGCGCAAGCTCGTTTTTGTAAGGTGAAGTACCCAATACTGGGACAGTTTTTCAGCATAGTCAGAAACGGATGATATGCTTACAACGTATAGGCCACTATTATCAAAAACGGTACGACTTTATTTTGAATTTTGTCGAGCAGTCGATGTGTGTATTGATGATCGAATAGTCGAAAGGCAATCATAATAGTGCAAGTTCGATATATCGAATAGAAGTTCGATATGGCGCGAAAATTTAAATGTTCTCGTGAACATGCACTGATGTTGATAAGAAATAATTGTTTAACTAAATAAAAGTAAACACAATAAGGAAATGCTGCGCTTATGAAGGCACGTGTATATAAACAGGTTTCATTATCTATTTCGAGTTTCCTAAATTCTTTATATCTTATATTTATAAAATCATTCTTTACTTTGAATTTCCTCGTTATAAACCAGAATTTTTATGATTTTATTTTGCGAGAAAGTTCAATAACATGCTCTAAATTACTTTTAAAAAAACCAAGTGAAATTTAATTACTAGTTTTTTTTACAGCATTATTATGAAAACTAAGTAATATTTAATATACTTGAGTGCGATTCCTCTTACGCTTATACTAGTGAAGTAGCATGTGATATCTGAATAGAAACATCGACATTTATAATATTTATTACTTTGTTTTACAACTAATAGTTTGAAAAGCGTCAAAAATATATCGCACGAAAATCTATTTTTCCAATTTCATTGCAGTCTGTGTAAAACTATTTTTAAAAAGAACACGATTATTTTTTAAGATACAAAAGCTTAGAATTAAAAAATTTACCCTAATTTTGGAAAGATTCGATCAATACAAAATAGATTTATTAAAACGACTTCGCAGCTGTAATAAATGTTGATAAGCCCGGCACATGTTGCGCAGCACAGCGTTATACCAGCGTTTCGCTTGCTCCATATTTTTTATTGGCTTTTTCCACAATGTTTACTTCCGATGAGATGGCGCTACGAGCGGTTTAAAAGGAAAAAGGAGTGAGGAGGAGGTACATACGCATACGCGGACGGTAAAAAAGCGAAGCAGAGTAGAGTAGTATACCATTGTATCGTGAAAAGACGAGAGTGCGAGCGAGCGAAACAGCAGACTACCGTATGGCAAAAATGTCCGCGAACTGTTTGTCAATTGTCCGCTTTCAGCAAGTGTCGTTTAATTCTGCTAGAACAAAGATAATTATGATTTCGCAGTATTGTTCCAAAGTTGGCGGGAGCTGGCTATAAGCGCGGGACAACTTGTTGACTCCTCTTATACCCAATGCCCTTTCTGGCAAAATGATGCAACGCGCGGTTTACCTTCAAGCTGAGTACTTCGATGCCAATGATTATCTTCACTCTCGTGCGCTACAGTTACAGCATCAGCATAGCAAAACAAGACACCGTTAATGGACTTTTAAGTAGTAATATCTATACTCGCGGGGGATGCAGTTGTTCGCAGTAGTAGTAGCGACAACGGCGAAGGAACAGACGTATTATAACCTAGTGCCAGTTCCACAAGTACTGATAAGGTGTAGAGAGTGGTAAAGGAGGAGGAGGAACATCGTGTGCCGTTGATGAGCAGTAATCATGAATAGATTGCTCTATCAGACGTTTTTTTCGTTCATCTGCTGTGCCCTGGGCCAGCAGGCGACGACTGAGGTAGGCTGTGTGCTCTGGTGTAGAGAATGGAGAGTATTTACATTATCTGTTTACCGTTTGCAGGGCCCCAGTACTGGATTGATTCCAGATCCTGATGATACTCTGCTTATGTTTTCCACCCTGGATGGGTCGCTGATTGCTGTGGAACAGAGATCAGGAGAGATTCGATGGCATCAAAGCGATGGTAATAATATTTATATGTTTAAAATACAATAAATTATTTTTGAGATTGATATGAAAAGCAATGTGTAAGTGAATAGCTTGGATAAAGAGATTTTCAATGTTTTATGTTTTTATATAAAAAAAAACGTAGTTGTAATTTATAGATTTTATTTATTTATTACCAGTTAAATTTAATTCGTTCATACTAAAGAAATATACACAGATACACAGCCACACTTGTAAGCTGGCACATGCATACTTAAAATTAAATAATATGAAAGTTAAAAATTTAAACATGATACTGTAATAAAAATTAATATTTATTAGCATATGTATGTAATAAAATTTTATCTTTTAATCCTACTTACAAAGAATTAATTTTCCTGTTATTTCAGAACCAGCCGTCAAAGTTCCTCATGATGTTTCCCAAAAGTCGATGTAAGTTAATATATGTATATTTTAAGAATTAAAAATCTAAAAAGTAAAGCTTTTAACCTGTGTAAATACTTTTTTAGGCCTGTGTTTTTACCAGATCCAAAAGATGGATCCCTCTATTTATTTGGCCCTGAAACAGAAGCACTCAAAAAACTACCATTTACAATACCACAATTGGTAGCTAGCAGTCCATGTCGTAGCAGTGATGGTATTCTGTATACTGGTCGAAAGATTGATACTTGGTTCAGTGTAGATCCAAAAACAGGCGAACGAGAACAACTTCTTGGGTTTAATAAAGCAGAAAATACTTGTCCAGTAGATACTCAAAATGCTGTATTTGTTGGTCGTACAGAATATAATATAATAATGATAGACAGCAAACGCAAAGATAGAAAATGGAATGTCACATTCTATGACTATTCTGCTGCTAAAATGGACCCAAAACTTGTGGAAGATTATGATTTAAATCATTTCGCTGGAAGTTCTACAGGGCAGATTGTAACTGTAGATAGATTTGGAAATATTCTATGGGATATCAATCTAGGAAGTCCAGTGATAGCACTTTTTACAATAAGTAAAGATGGCCTAGTAACAGTACCATTTACCAGTATTGCCGATGGAACTTTAAGCCAATTGTTGAAGAAAATTTCTGTTAAACCTAATGAATTTCAATTTTTGTACGTTGATAAATTCTATAAAACTGTAGTGATGTATTATTGTGACAAATTCTTTAAAGAGTTCCTTAATTTTAGCCCAACGCTATACATTGGAGAGCATAGCCATGGGTTGTATGCCTTGCCATCTTTAGTGGATTCTTCAACACCTACAATAACTAGTAAAGCTGGACAGTTGTTGCTTGAGGGCCCAATTATTAATCACTTGCAAAAGAATGAATTCCCATCTCCACCATTTGAAGAAAATGGAACTGGATCCTCTGAGGATCCAAATAATAAAATTATGATGCTTGGTAACTAAAAAAAAATTCTACAATATCGTAATTATACGTTTATAGATCTATTTAATCAAAATAGTATTTTCAGGGCATTACGAAGTTCCTGCCGAGTATAAACCCCACAACCAACCCCTCCAGATTACCGGACGATCTGATCCCGTAATCCATACCGCTAATATATTCAATACATCTAAAAATGTAGACGTTACTATTGACGAAAAGCAGCTGAACGAATCTGGTTACGAAAGCAGAGGATGGCGCCGGGCTTTTGCTGTGTCTTACACCGCCAGTAAAAAGTGGCTTAATCAACAGGAAAACAAAGGCTTGAAACTGTCGCTTATTATTCTTGTCGGCTGCGTCGTAACGATGTTCTGGTACTTGAACGCCCAATTCAAGGAATTCCAACATCTGTCTCAGGTAAATTTTCAATCCCACCCTCTACTAAAAGTATTTGCAAATGAGCTCTGGCGAACACAAAAAGCCAAAGAATTGATCTTCACCTCTGATATTAGCAATTTGACCAGGGCTCGCGAGAGAACAGCCGTACCGGCAGTACCGGCAGGAACGGCGTGATTTACAATTCGCCGGAGGAGATCGGTGAAGGCCTAGTGCGCGTGGGTAAAATTACCTTTAACGCCGACGAAGTCCTCGGCAAAGGCTGCGATGGCACCTTCGTTTACAAGTAAATATTGACAAAAAATATCTTCAACACTATATTTCATTGACATTCTTTTGTTTTTCTAAAGGGGCGAATTCGACGGACGGTCGGTGGCTGTGAAACGACTGCTACCCGACTGTTTTACCTTCGCAGACCGTGAGGTAGCTCTACTGCGCGAGTCCGACGCCCACGCGAACGTCGTTCGGTATTTCTGTACCGAGCAAGACCGGCTGTTTCGTTACATAGCTCTCGAGCTTGCTGAAGCCACGGTACAGGACTACGTAGCTGGTCGCTACGATCGGAGCAAGATATCTTCTAACAATATTCTCAGACAGGCTACTTCTGGCCTCGCACATTTACATTCCTTAGACATAGGTACGAACGTTGAAAGAAAAACGTCATTTCATCATTTACGTTTGTGTGTGTGTGTGTGTGTGTGTGTGTGTGTGTGTGTGTGTGTGTGTGT
>JAYJLV010000056.1:6284752-6298769 GCA_036873485.1 Torymus texanus
AACCCGCCCCGGAATGGTCGGTGTATTGGAAGAATTCAGTTTGGGTGTCTAGGTCACATTCCGTAGGCTTAGACACCAAAACTGTATTTATCCACACCTCCCGAGTAGGCAAATTCAACACCTAACCGATCACACGAAATTTTCACAGCGAAAAAATTTAAATGATTACTTATATATTACATTCATATTAAAACAATAATAAGATCTTATATATACACACATAAAAATAAAAGTATTTTTGTTTTAACAATTTTCACCATCACAAAAGCTTTTAATAAATATATGAAATCAATTTGTAAACAAATTACACATAGTTTATTTGATATATACATAACTTTATAATATAAATTCATTTAAATTGTTAATTTTATTACTACTAGATACATCTAGTAAATGAAAAAATGATTAATATTTTGAGATATTTTCATAAAAAAATTAAAAATTTCATTCATTATATCTCAAATAAGAAAAATCGTTTTAATGGAATTAAGAAAGTTTTAATTAAATGTTTTTTGTACATGAAAAATGGTATTCAGCCGATTCAAAATGTTTTCCATATAGCAGATAACTAGTATTCTATTATACAAAATTTTGACTTGCACCTCACAATTTTGTTCAAAGTTTGTGCAAAAATGATTTGATATTTTGTCTTGAAACTTTTTTAGAATTGTAGAATGATTAAAAACTTAGAGCAATACATTCTTGATTTTGTGTAATTCGATATATTTATTTTTATATAGCCATGAAACAGTGAAATTTACTCGCGGTCGGGAACGGTAGGACTATGACACCCCGTTAAATTTAATGATCAAAATTACATTATTTATAGATAATTATATAAAGCTTATAAACAATGTAGCTAACGTTTAAGAAACAGAATAATATATTTGTTGTTTTATATAATTATGAGTATATATATAACGAATCGTAGTAAATTTTCTACTATCCGCGGTCGGTAATTTTTTAGTGGCAAAATTTGAATCTTTGAATTGAATACGGCACTCCTTTAAGGAATCGATCATTAAATATTCTATAAATACTTGTGCACTATTAGTAGCCAAACTGTTTTACAATGTATTTATATCATACTCTATATCAAATGATTCGTAATAGTTATAACACCTACACTACTGTTAAAATATTTAACATAGAACATTCGTTTTTTTCAGATATCAATACACCTACTTGTTCGAGATCCTCCAGCCCAGGGCGCTACTGCACGATGAGCAACGAGGTCGACTCCACGTGGGACAGCGGTGATTCGTTGTCAAGTTTCTGCACGGGCCTCTGAGCATGCCGACGTCCCGCGTCATTTGGCACAGTATTTTTGATAATCGAAAGAAATAGAGAGAAAGAGATATAGAGAGAAACGAGAAGAGTAAAAGATATACGATATACACGTAATTTTTCGAGCGAACTTTTTCCTTTAGCGACTTTTTCGTTCGCTTGGCCGAGCATATACATATACATATAAGTAGACAAATGTAAACACATAACGCGTCGCAACACCAAAGAAATTTATATAGTAAAGCTGCGAGGGGAGCGACGGAACTGACGAAATAATGGACTGATGCTTTGGGTTTTTCTTTTTTGATAATTTTCTATTTTATTGATTGTGTATAAATCTTGTTTACATGATTATGCTGGCGCTCTTTTAATACTTTCAATTTTTGTGATTTTTTATTTGTATGCAAGGTGACGATTTCATGATTTACAATTTTAGAATGAAAACTTCATTACTTACAAAGATATATGAATTATGTTTCGTCGGGCATAATTTGTAAATTGTTCACTTTATTTATTACATCGATCATTGAATGTTTCAGTATTTGAGTTCAAAAATATTGTTCTTTATAAATAATTTAGAATTTATAAAGAATTAATTTTTCGATTTTTAATTTTTCGAAACATTAAATGAGTGGAGACTAGTACAAACTCATAGTTTAAATAAATATTCATATAGCTATCTAATTAGATTTTTCCGCATATAATTTTGTAACTCAATACCTCATTTGTACTTTCGCCTTATTTTAAAAGAAATTTTCCTATACTAGCTTAAGGATTTTAAATCTCTTTAAAGAGCTTCAACTTCCTTAGACTCATGTGATGCTATTAATATTAATAGAATAATATCAACGCAAATTTTCCGTCGGGAAAATAGGATTGCGGCCAAAAGTTTTAACCAAGTCTTGATACTTGGAGAATATCTTATAAGTCTTAGCTATAAGTAAAAGAGAGAAAAAAAAATATATATATATATAAAATACATGCTGTGTGCAAAATTAAAAAGTCTATGAATATATATATATATATACTAAAGAATCAATTATCTATATACATATAATACAAACACTGTATAAATTAAAAAGTTAAATTGCACGAATCATAATAAATAAATTATTTCCAAGCTCTTACACACAATTGTAAGGCTTGATTAAAATATATAGATATTTGGTTACATTGTGCCAAATGAAATCGATTTCGTGTTTAATGATTCCAAGTCTACCAAAACAACTGTATGACTTGTGGAAAATCTAGGTATACATATTAGCCTAATTGGTTGCCCCTCAGAGTCATCTTTTCTGTCAATAGCTGAATAGATATAAATACATATATTATCATGTGAAAATTGCTTTAATTAAATATGAATTAAAAAAGTAAACAATTATTTGCAATGTTAAGATGGTTTTTGTGTATTTTTTCACTTACCCTTGAGTAATCTAGTTTCAAATTTTTCCATATTTCCAACAAAATATATATTAGGATATTCGTTTACTACAAATGGATCTGATTGATCAAAAGGAAATTCTGCCAAAGTATCTGGGGCTGTTGGTGCAAAATGTAACCATTCTAAAGTTTTTTCTAGCCAATCAACAGCAGAAATATTAATATTTGATACTTTCATTATATTCTGAATTGGTTGTCCACTGGATCCACCAACAATGCGAGATCCAATTTTACCAATCCATGGGTTGGTAACACTATTAAGATTTCCTCCACTAAAATAATAATTTTCATTTCATTAGTTATAATATTTTGAACTAAATTAAATTAAATTTATTTCTTCTATTACACATACTTTGACGATAATGGTAAAATCCGAGGATGAAGTGGATTCTGTGGAAGTGAATGGCACGAGGGATCAAACTCTCCTGGCAAGAGAGTCACATTACACGATTTAGCAATCTTACTAATAAAATTATCTAGCCTGTATACAGCATGGTGTATGTCTGCAGCAAATAAAATATCTTTTTTCTTGTTTTCAAAATACCCTTTACGAGTAAATGTTTCTACAGATCCTCTAACACTATTTCCTATACACAAAATAAAATAATTACCGGAAAAGATTATATTAAAAATAATTCGTATGTAAATTGAATTACTTTACCAGCTATAATAACCCGTATAATACTAGCAGCTTCTTCTTGGATAAAATCGTTTCCTATTGAACCAGTTATCCAATCACTTAAAAGTTCTAGAGCCAAGGTATTGGCTTCATTTACAAAATCTAGTCCTGATAAGAACAGCAACTGTTTACCGTGATCTTTGGCACTACTACTTGGTGTTTCAGTTAAAGGTTTCAAGTATGGTCCAGGAAAACAGAAATCTTCTACCTATAACATTGTTAAAATACTATTACATATTTGTATTAGAAATAAACTACTTTAAATATAATATAAGCTTACCCAAAATGATCCATCATCTAAACCATGACCAAAAACAGCACAAACCAGCCCGGTAACCAGGGCTTCCGGAGTTAAATTACCAACTAATTTTACGCGAGCAAGATCATCTTCCAAAAATAAAGCATCTTTTGAAGAGCAATAGTTTAACCTTTTTGGTTGAGGTAAAGCTTGTAACTCCTCAGCTATTTCACGCAATATGGAAGGCTTGAGTTCTTGTTGTTTGTACAAGGTACCTATTACAATAGACGGTACTTCTTTATTTTCATCATTTGTTAAGTCAACAAGCTGAAATACTTTTTGGTTTTCTGTAGAAAAGAAAACATTGCATTGATTATAATGGACATAAACGTGGATATAAACTCCAAGGAAAAACGCTATAGATAAATTTAAAAAAAAAAAACTCACTCCACTTTTCCCTCGCGCGTTTCAGAACTTTCGACTTGAGCGAGGCCAATCGAGCTTTGTAAACACCGTTGAATTGCTTAGAAAAGCTTCTGGCATCGATTTGAAATCGCCCAAAATCCTCGAACTCGGCGCTCTTGCGCTCGATCTGTTCCATGCTTGTGGTGAAAAATAACTACCTACATATTATCAAACCTCTCAAATAAGTATAATCAAATATCGTGACATCGCTGTTTCCTCAACAACAGCTGAAGCCACAGACGTGCGTCTTCTTTTATTCTCGTCATATTGCATTTTATCGTCTTCGACGACGCAGCTCCGGAGTTTCTGATTCTTACTTTTCGGAGCACCGCTCCATCACGACCGTCTGCATCGCAAACACGTTCAAGCGAGTCGAAATATCAGCTGATCTGACCGTCTCTCGGCACACCGAAAAGGCAGACAAGATAGCCAGTGCGGCAGCAGGGTTGTCAAATTTGTAGTCTTGAATCATGTGCTATCGTTAGTCACTGTCATACCTTTTTTCATGCATTGTTTGAGTGTTGGAGCATGATAGTGAAATTGTGAAAATTCTTCTCAGAGGAATTTAGGCCAGTATTGTGGAAAAACGCGAGCCGGCTGCATCGATGCGTGGACCCGGCGCGATTGGCAACGCCGCGTAAAAAAGAGTCACATCACAGATACTTATTATGTGTATATATATGTGTATGAGCACGATTTCACGGCACGTACGATAACACAGCACAATATGAAGTACTTCATTCAACATCGTATTCACTGATATATCCTCATTTATTTTCGCTGGGTCGCCGTAAACTGCGAGAAGGATGAACGAGGAAAACGAGGATAAATCTCACAATTTCCTCAGGTGCGTAATGCCTTAATTTCAGCCCTTTCAAAAATCTAAATATCTTATTAACCTTAATTTGTTTTAGTAGTTTTATTTACTTGATTTCTAGTATAACCTTAATGGCCTTCAAATTTTGCATTGTACAAAATGCTTGCAATTCTAATTTGGAATCTTCCATGCAGTTTCCACTTGATCTCCATGCACACAAATTATTTATTTTATTAGTTAATATTTGAGTAATTACTGAGGATGTTTACTACATTTTGATGTATGTTTTATGTCGATATTAATTTCCAAATAAGCTTACTCAAACTGTCATTAGTTAATAAAAACAAAGAAAATAATAAAAATTGTTAACATGTTATTAATATTCTTTAATATTTCAGTGCTACAAAACTCTTGCAAGTTAAAGGGCTTGGATCTGCAGCATGGGAAGAATGGCAAAAATCAGAATTCGCATTACCTAGAATTGGCAAAAAGTACTTCGAGCCAACAGGAACATGGCTGCAGACTATGCAACTTGAAAATGGTTTAAAAAACCGCAAGCGGTTATTGGATATAGAAAGAGTTGATCGTAGATCACAATTAGCACTAGCTGAATGGTTGCCCGGAATACAAAGAGCTAGAATCACAAAAAGATCAGGGCAAAAATGGGACAGTTTCGGATATGAAGAAAAATGTCAACTTTACCTGTTACCTGAAGAAGCTTTAGTTCTACTTGAAATGGTAAGATAATTATTTATTTCAAGTACACGCATATAGGTATCTTTTATGCATAATGATTCTATTTTTTTATTACAGTGTACACTAGAACTTAGTTGGAATGGAATGCCACTTTCTATTCAACAAGCTTATGAAGTTTTAGTTAATTCAAAAAATTCAAAATGTACTTTAGATGAATATAAAGTGTACTCACAATTAATAAAATCTGGTTATAAAGTAAGAAGGGTTATTGAAAAATCATCATTAGATGGAAAACCATCTAATGCCACTAAAAGAATTATCATGAATCCAGATGGTTTGTGGACACCAAATACATCACCAACTATAGATAAGCAAAATTCAGACAGTAATGGTAACTAATTTATTTTGTTTATTTAATGTTGTGCAATTTTAAATAAGTATATTAATGTGATTTTCGTAGGTTCTACTGCCACTTCTAAAAATAGCAGTGAGCAAGAGGATGATTTTGTAATTATATCAAAAGCAAATAGATCTGACAATAATAAACCTGCAAAAGAACAAAGGATAGGAATTGTTTCAGAAGAAACTCTATTAGGTAACATTAAAATTATAAAAAATAATGCATCACCAGTAAAGGATACATCTGCATCTACACCTCAAGCCTCAAAATGGCTTGGATCACGAATTCAGCGTAATGTTAAGTTAATGCCAAAAAGAAGTGATAAAGTAAATAATACAGCTAGTACAAATGTTGAATTATTAGGTCCACGAAACAATGTACCTGAAAAACGCAAAATATCTGATACTAAAGAAATTTCTTCTCCAAAAAAAATTAGACCAGAAGTATGATATCTTAACATTCAATAAATGGCTTATTTTATAATTTAATTTTAAACGATTAATTTTTTCTTGTTAGGTAATAGAATTATCAGACGACGAAATCGAAGAAATTCCACGCCCGATGACGCGAATGGAAATCCTGAACTCTTTTCCGAATTTGGCTGGCAATATGGATGAACCCATAATTGCTGAAATACCTCGAGGCTACATTCCTCACAATATCAAACCATCGAAAGAATTTTACCGCTTTGATAAACGGAGATTATTAAATCTATCTCAATCGGATAGCATACTAAAATCAAACATGCAATCGGTTTCTGCAAACAATGTTCATAACGGCCAGGCGAGCCATTTCTACTCGCAACGTAACCAATGTCAATCAATAACAGCTTATGGTTCCAACAATGGTTACTCTTACAGGGGTATGAGGTGCCAGCGATACGGCAACTCCTACATTCAACAAAACATATTACACAACACAGTTCAATCCGGCAATTTTTTCCAAAGTAATTACGTTAACTATGTGATGGAAGTAATGGGCAATATTATGGTGCGATCATTTAGGCAGCAACAATTTCAGCAGACAACGTACTGTCAAAATATGCAAATGTTTTCTCCGCGTTATTCGTTTACGCAGCAGAGGTTTCAACCTTATCATACGAATCACGTTCAAAATTATTATACTCCTCCAACAAGAGAGCAGTATTATAGAAAAGGAGGTGCACCGCCTCCGGTATTTACGACTCAAAGAGGTAACGATTACTTATTTTGAGACAATTCTTATAATTGTAATTGCAAATTCCTAAGATAATTTTTTAAATTAACAGCTAGACCACGAAACTACTTGTCTGGAGGCGACTTCCAAAGAGGTAATCTGGACGAGCCGAACACGCCATCGTTCTCGAAACGCCCAGGAGTTGACTCCTGGTCAGATTTAAAAAAGAGGTGGCGAGAGGAGAGCACTATAACGATTGAAGATGAAGAGCCCGTGCAGACGGATTCTACGGTCGACAGTAGCGAAGTACAAGTCGTCGAAGAGTCCATAAGTCCGATCATTAGTACAAAGGGTTTGACCAATCTATCACAAGTGTACGAAAGGCTTAGGATTATCAAACCTGCCGTGGATAAGACAGTCAGGTCTCGAAGAACAGATTATGGACTCTCATACGAAATTTATCCACCAAATGTACCCCTTAAAAAGTCAAATCCGGGACCGCCTCTTTGTCGGATATTTATAATGAAGTTAGTATTTTATTTGTTAATTCTCAAACTCTTCATCAACATTTCTTGCAGTAAAATAATTTTTAATTTGAATTAATTTTTATTCTAGTTCTAAAAAGGATACGTGTATCGACGCCAACAAATTGCAAAGAATGCAGCAAGAATCAAAAGAGGTTCCACTTGTAGTAGCATTTGTGTCACAGTCGTGTATTTCGTACCTACAACCTGGTGCAGTCCTCTTGCCGAATTTGTCATAACGTTGTATATATTTGTACATTTAATGCTTTTCTCAATTATTTCGAGGAGATAACAGAAACTAAATACCTATAGATTTACAAACCCAGTTTTTGTAATTTTTTCTTACGTAAATCATATTACTTAATAAATTATTTCTTTTTATATGTATCTTTTAGTACATTGTCTGAATTTTACTGCAGCATAAAAAAGAAAGAAGTAATGAATGAAAATGTGTGTTAATAAATATATTTGATAATATCTATATTATGTAAAGTACTTTTTTTGCATGAATGAATATTTTTTAAATTTTATTTTAATTTTTATATTTATATATTTTTAATTTTGTCATAAATTCCTGTATTTCGTTTCAACGTTAAAAACCTGTTATTTTATGACCGGCTTTTTAAAATGTATTTTACATAATTTTCATAACATTATCTACATTTATTCAGCGTAGTATAATTAAATCGTCAACCCTATAATTTATTAACAACTTTTAATTTATCCAAATTATAGGTACTTCAAACAATATTATCAATATTTGCTCATAATATCATCTTTCTAATCGGAGCATCCAATTCGAATGCCCTATTCTTGAATCTTTCGCTTTATGTCCAATCTACTAACTATTCAAATTCATAATCAATATCTTCCGGCGCGATATATAATACCGAAACACACAACATCGCATTATATCTGGGTATCAGAGTTTTATCACTCGGATCCCGCAAGAGTCGCGCTCATGAGAATGCGAGTACAACGGCGGCTGCGCGATGAAAGTTTTCGCGCAAGATCGTCGCAGGCTTACAGAAACACAAAGTGCGTACATACAGAGCAGCCAGTATATGAGTATATATACAAATACAGTGTTATTGGGAATGTGTGATGATAGCGCGCTTTTACACATATACATGCGTATATAGGTATTAGGTACATATATGTACCATACATACACCTATATATACACAACATTCGCAGGTGAAATCTGAAATGTCACATAGAAACGTTCGGAAACTTCGACGAACTGTGTCTCGTATGTAAGTAGTAGTAGTAGTAGTAGTAGTCGCCTTATTCGAAGCCTGTGTCAGACCAGTAGAAAGAGAGTTTCAGCTCAGCGCTGCGCAGGAGTGCAGGAGATCTTGTTTCCTGTGCTTTCGGAGACAGCCTCCGACGAACGATAGCAGAAACCCGGAGGAGGATCATCGCGCGTCTCGTCGTTGAGCAACACGTCGCGTGGTAAACAGACCTTGCCAGCGACTCTCCGGCAAGCGGACGGCCAGCTGCATCCTAACCTCGCGCAGCGCGAGCGAGAATAATTTGTAAGAGCGCGCGAGCGAGCTGTGGTAAGTAGGTACACAGAAAAGACTCGAGGGATTGTCTGTACGGCCAACATCTTTGGTGGCCCGCGCGACTAGATCATCAGGCTCGGCGATCATGTGCCATTGTTATCGTCAGTATTAGAGGCGGCTCTGCCCCGCGACTCGGTTTATATACGTACACACGCACCTCCCTCTCGGTTCTCATCCGTTGCGCGCGTACCATGGGTGTTAGCCGCGACCGTCGCCCATCGTCGTCGTCGTCGTCGTCGCCGGGTGTAGCAGCACGTCGAGATCATCCTCAACGTCGGGTCGTACTGGTTCGAGCGGACAGCAGCTACAGCAGCGAGTCATAAAACATGGTGAGTCGGGACGATCCTCGCCCATATAGGCGCTAGATAACCTTTTTGGATTTTTTTTCTTTTTTTCCCCTGTCATTTGACTTTGATATGTGTGCAAACAATATATATGCCTATATGCGCGAATTTGTGGCTTATCTGGTCTGCGAAAGATTTTGAGTACATAGCCTTTGCCGATGGAGTCACTGTTCGCTCTCAGCTAAGAGATAAGGAGATCTTCTTGTGTCCTCCAAAATGTAAAGCACCATCTGGTGCTTGGGACTTCTTATCTCTTTGTACACTAGAAATATTGTTTGCATATGTGTTTATGTAGATTGAGTTCTGGTGTACAGTTATATAAACTTGTAAATTATTCTTTCAGGGTGCCAATATATCCCAGTTGGAAAGGGATATTGGCTCTGACCAATTCCCTCCTAATGAGCACTACTTTGGATTAGTTAATGTAAGATATTATGTTTAAAGTATTAGTCATAATTCAGAAAGAATTATAGCATTGTCATAATTAATATATTTTCAATTACAGAATAAGTCAATGCAAAAGTTTAATAAAATTAAATTAGTTTAATTATTGTGATTAATAATAATTAATAACTATTTATTAATTAAATTATATTAATTAATAATTAATTAATGATGATTTTGTAAAATATAAAATTATTCATCTTATGTGTCAATGCTATGGTAATTAATAATATGAACTGAATTAATGTCTGAATAATTTTCTTCGATTTTCAGTTTGGCAATACGTGTTATAGCAATTCAGTTTTGCAAGCCTTGTATTTTTGTCGGCCTTTCAGAGAAAAAGTTTTAGAATACAAAGCTAGAAACAGACGTACCAAAGAAACTCTTCTAACATGTTTGGCAGATTTATTTCACAGTATAGCAACTCAAAAGAAAAAAGTTGGTTCCATAGCTCCAAAAAAATTTATAGCTCGACTAAGAAAAGAAAAAGGTTTAAAATTTTATATTAACTGCAATACTTTTATTATTAATTATTTTATTTAAATATGTCTTTTTTCAGAGGAATTTGACAATTACATGCAGCAAGATGCTCATGAATTTTTGAATTTCCTTATTAATCACATAAATGAAATTATTCTGGGTAAGATTATAAAATATTCATATATTTCTATAATGATTATATAAAATATAATTATTAATCATTGAATACATTGAAATACTTTAATACAGCGGAAAGAAATCAGAGTAGACCTGCTGGAGGAAAAGGTGCAGGTGATGCTGGTACACCACCAGAACCTACGTGGGTACACGAAATTTTTCAGGGCATTCTGACTTCGGAAACTCGTTGCCTTAATTGTGAGACTGTATCTAGCAAGGATGAAGATTTCTTTGATCTTCAAGTTGACGTTGATCAGAATACCTCGATTACCCACTGCCTCAAATGTTTCTCTAATACAGAAACACTCTGCAGTGATAACAAATTTAAATGCGATCACTGCAGTAGCTACCAAGAAGCCCAGGTAATTTTCTATCATTTAGTTTGAATCAAAATGAAAAAATTTTAAATTGATAACAATTAAATTACTGTCTGTTGCAGAAACGAATGATGCTGAAGAAACTACCAATGATACTTGCTTTACATTTAAAAAGATTTAAGTATGTTGAACAGTATAATAGGCATATTAAAGTTTCACACAGGGTAGTTTTTCCTTTAGAACTCCGACTTTTTAATACAGTAAGTGTAAGAAAATAAAATTTTAAAATATATGCAATATTTCGACATAATTATTTTCATGAAAAACGAAAAATAAAATTTATTTTCAGAGTGATGATGCTGTAAACCCAGATCGTTTATACGATCTTGTGGCTGTAGTGATTCATTGTGGGAGTGGGCCTAATAGAGGACATTATATTTCAATAGTCAAAAGCCATGGGTTCTGGTTACTCTTTGATGATGACATGGTTGACGTAAGTAATAGTCATTCCTTACATTACCACAAGCAGAATGAATCATGTTTTTAAAATATTGCATGTGGAACTAAGAACATATATATTTTAGTTTATCAATAGATAAATAAAAATAATATATAAATTTTTTTCAGAAAATTGATTCATCCGCTATAGAAGATTTTTATGGATTGACATCAGATATCCAGAAAAATTCAGAAACTGGATATATTTTATTTTATCAATCAAGAGACTGCAGTTAAAATTAATTTTTATGGAGAGATTTTTATTGTAACTTGAATGCCCTGCTTTAATCAATTATCGGTGGCTTTTAATCACAAAGGAATGAGATATAAAGCAGCCAAGATATTGAGTAAGCAGAAAAAAATTGTGCGGAATTTGAATTTCCGTTAGATTTTTTTATGGACAATACCTTATGGTATTTAGTTAATTTTTGTACAAGAAGCAAAAGTTTCTGTGATGATCTTCTGGATTTCAGAATAGTGTACATGGAAGATATCTGGAAACTTCAATCTCGTTCTTTAACTAAATGAAAGTCAAAGCACGACATTAATGCTATGGAGGATTTTAATAAATTAGATGTTTCAGTAAAGCTCTTCAAATTTACTGTGCTCTGTGAATCGATATACACTGTAAATTTTCAACAATTTGCAATGAAGTAGAGAAGTTTCTTTGGCCGCTTTAATAATGCTTTCAGTTAAACAAAAATCGTAGTATATTTTAGTATATGCAGAGCTTTTCTTTAATCCTCAAAAATTTTTGTATTCCTCTGTGATCAACGAGTATGAAAGATTAACGAATGTGCTAAAGAAGATGTCCATGCCGTATGTATACACAGTGGATATCTATATCCCTTTAAGAGAATATTTTAAAATTTATAACATTCTGATACATTCTACCAATTCCGAGTTTTTTTCGTAAGATAACAAATGGTGTAGTAAAGATTTAATGGTAAAGTTTATAATCATCACTTAAAAATAGATGAAAACGAATTAAAATTTTGTTCTCTGTTATATTATTGAAAAACTATTGAATATCCAATGAAGATTTATTATTATTGATTGGCAATCTTAATGAATGTATAGTATTTAAATATTGAATAATAACTATTTTTAATTTTAAAAAAATTACTCGTAATCAAAATTATATTAATATTGTTCAAAAAATGTTTATATCTTTTTTTAAATACCGTAAAAACGAAAAAATTTCGATCTATTATTACAATTTGAACTTGACTGCAGAACTGAAAAAGGTGAGAAATTCACTTGCAATTTAGGTGTTTATTATACTTAGAAAGTGTCAAAATAGAAAGTTTATAATATATTATTTTGTCAATGTTTAATAAAAGAAAGTGAAAATTTCAGAGAATGAAGATAGAAAATGTGCAGTAAAGTGTATTTTTTTAAAAATACACACCTTTTACACTAGCTTCAAAAATATTTGATAATAGCTCATACTTGATAAAATGCGTACTCCTATAAATATGTAAGAGGTATAAAAAGTTTATAAAAATTTTCTATAGTCTGTATAAAATAACTGGAGAATATAAAAACGGATTTAAAAACTTAATTGATTCATTCGAAATTTCGGAAAATGAGATTTTACTTTAAGTGTTTTAATTCGTTTTTACGTGCTGAAGCTATTTCATTCTATGTAATGTATATTTATTGTAATTGTACTTTCGAACTAGTCTACATCGAGTTAAAGTAAATCATGAACTTCATTCATTCAAACAGTTGATTTTTCACGAACTCTGCGCTATCCTGTTGGAGACATTATCAAATTCTATTAAAATGTAAAAATGTATGACTGAGAATAAAATATTGTTATGAATGGATAATACATCGTAATTTTATCAACCATATCCTTATCCTATTTTTCTTTAGTAACAAATTTATTCATTTACGTTATGATTGCATTAAAATTAAAATGATTCTATCAAATGTAGCAAATATATTTGCAAAATTTTATTAATTCGTATAGGCTATTTTTAAAAAACAAAATTCAATTGATGAATTTAAATTTGGCACATTTTATGGCGCACGCGCAATGAAACTGCTTTACATGCGCGAAATATTCGATTCTTATACGATACTGTAACTGTATATATGTGACTATACATCATTGCATGTACGTGTTTCTCTGCCAAAACAATAGTGGCTGAAAATCTAAAACAGGTATAGGTATGCTAGGGAAACCGGCAATTGGATTGTTGACTTTTTTATGCGTAACTAGAAGCTTGCAAGTTCAAAGTTTAAAAGCCATGAGTAATTATACAGGTGTCCATTCTGTTGCTTACGTTACTGTTCCGTCAGACGAAGTTGCGAAAAAATTGGCGCAGTAAGTAAATTCATAATATAAATGTTTAGCTAAATTGTTGGCCTTCATAACTAATATTTTATATAAATGCCCATGTTATAGTCTATTAGTATCAAAGAAACTAGCCGCTTGCGTTAACATCATACCTAAAATCACATCGGTGTAAGTGAAATT
>JAYJLV010000056.1:6305768-6344446 GCA_036873485.1 Torymus texanus
TGCATCTCGAATCAAGGGCGTCACGTAAGTCATTTATGTATAGGCAAAATAACAAGGGTCCCAGAACCGATCCCTATCCGTTATATAGGAATTGATCCTATAATATATATATATATATAAATATCGTGAAGAAGGACGTGAGGTTTCTATTGTGACGGAGAAGACGGACGGTTTGGTCGGGTTCTGTTTTGGTATCTATAGTAAAGTTGGTTCGGACGTGACGTTTTCATCTTTGGGGTGGGCTATAAGCTAAACGGACAAAGGATTGAATGATTTGATTATTTTTCAAGGTTCAAGGAAAAATAATGCTAAAAAAGACTACTACTATCCCAAAATAGCTTTACATCGTTAAATTTTCCTTTAATATTGTCGCGTTGTTTACGTATATACTTATTCCAGAAGGAAAATCGTTTCAATCGTAAAAGCAAAAGTTCATTGACCAGCTGCTAAAGATAAGATCCTCTAGGAGGCATTATACGCTAACCAGCCCTTTAGCTAAAAGAGCCACTAGAAGCGTATATTCCAAAGCGACGTTGAAAAATGCCCAAGCCCATTTACAAAACCAAATACTCGAGCATCTCGAAATCTATATAAGTAAGCACCCAACCGCGCTCGCTCGCTCCTACTTATCATTTCCCTATATATATATATACCTGCCCTAGCGCTTGTACACACACTCACGTATACATATACTCGCGCACGATGGTAGCTCCCTCTCTCCCTCTTGTGTATTTATTTTGAAAGAGTAGCGCGTGCGAGCGCATGGGTAATGAGAACGTGTGCGGCGTGCGCTCGGAACCGGTTTCCGTGTATACGTATATATATATGTATCTCCCTCTGCGTGCGTCCTCTTCTCTCTCCTCGGGGACCGCGTACTAGTACACGCGCTCAACTGGTTTGCGTTTTAATAACGCGCTCTTTCTTTCCCCGGCGCGTGCGCTTATTAAATCATCGTTCGGGCCTTTTTACCGCGCTCTGCTCCTCTCTCGCTCTATTTACGAGCTCGCGCACGGTAGCTCCTCTTTTCTTTCGCTTTTTCGCCAGCGCGCACATTTATGCGCCGAGAGAAAGAGAGAGAGAGAGAGAGAGAGAGAGACAGAGAGAGAGAGAAAGAGCTGTTTTTGTTTTCCCGGTGCCGTTGACTTCGCCCCGGAGATGCGAGCGCTCGTATATATGCACAGGGCGAGGCCGTGTATGCATGTATAAGAGCGAAGCTTCTTGCCCCCTTTGCTCGGCGATATAATGAGTACGAACAAGAGAAAAAGAGAATAAGGTAGCTGCGCGATAATTATGCATAGCGATATTAAAATCGTTGACAGTCTTCACTGCTGTCGCAGTTTTTTCGTCAGTTGAAGCTAATTTTAAAATTGATTGGCGTGATATAATATTCGAATTTTTTCTATTTGTATATTCAAACAACGAAAATAGAGCTCTGAGAGCTCCATTAGCAGAAATTAATGTAAAGTTTACAGTAATAATTGTTTTCATTATATCAGCTTAAATCATAGTCCCTAGCTCATCAATCTTTTGGCTCGGCAATGCTTTGCCGGTGAGGCGCGCGTGCACGCGCGCAAGTTAACCGACACTCGCTTGTGGATCGCATACACCGAACGCTCTCGTTTTTCGCGCACCGATTCGTGGAAGCCGAGGAATCCGCTGATAGCGCGCAAGGACTTTGGACAAGGTTGCGATCGCGGCCACGACAGAGAACCTCAACTGGTTCTACGTACACAAGCGCGCGCATCAGAATGCGGGAGGGAGAAAAAAGCGCTCGATTAAGAAGCACGTTTCGCAAACTGCTCCACGACACGTCGTTCGACGAGTTTTCAGATCTGACCGATATGTTTGCGGATATTAGTGCGCGTTTCGTCGTCCCCTGCGTGCGGATCGATTGAAATTTTTACTGGTTTGGTATAAGGACATTACGTATATGATGCGTTTGAAAAAGTTGTAAATTTAACTGTTTCGAAACAATACATAAATATTACGTTTCACTAAAAATTTTATTTAACGCACATAAAATCTTATTAGTTCCACGAATATTCCTCTACGGCTATTATTATGATGATTAGGAACCTTTTATTAAAATTATGTTTTATTCACAAAAATTTTGGTTTTAAAAGGCCTAAGCATAAAAATATAGTCGTTTCCAAGGATTCGATTTCTCATTTTTGCATGCATAATTCGAAAGATGATTGATTCAAAAGGACCGCTATTTACAGATAAAAGCTACGATTCAGGAAAACTATAAAAATAAATTAACCAATTCTTTTTGTTCTCTAGGTATTCGGAAGATTAAGTGCCTCATAACTCTGTGGAATAATTTTAAATTCATCTTAAATGAGCATTATAACCCAAATCCCACTTTTAAAGAATACCTTTTGTCTGCGTATTACAGATAAATAATGTGTTAAAAGTCACACATTCCAAGATTTTCAAAAGTGAAATTTCCAAATCCAAAAAAATCTTCTAAAATATATGGCTATATATTGCTTAATTCACACACAGACAAGTCAAACAGCTTCTAGTAGCCTTTCTATAAAAAAGCCTTTCTATAAAAAAAAAAAAAAAACAAACAGAAAAAAGATTTAACTCGTTAAATTATTTTCATTCCAAACCACGACCACCTTCTATCATTAGTCATTCCCCTCGAAAAAAAAGCTGTGGCATATATAGGAAAAAAAGATACTGGCTGACTCAACCGTGCTATCAATCTCTCTCACCCACATGCGCGTGGAAAGAAATAAAAGCACTCGACTGCCGCCATCGTCGTTGTCTCACTTTACACACAGTACGTATACTTACTGGGCTGCTGCAGCGCAGACTCGCGTATAGGCGAGTTCCGTTAAATCCGCGGTGCGCGCACGGGGCCGACTTCCGCGTCCGCGGTCACGATTTTACCCGAGAGCAGCGCCCGCGCTTGCACAACTGCGATAGTAGCGCACGCGCGCATGGGTGCTATATATATATATATATATATATATATATATATATGTCAATTGCAAAAAATGAAAAGAGAAGTGGAGCGACCGGTAGAGTCAGGTATATATATATTAGAAGGAGTGGGTGAAAGGAGTTGGACTGAAATGAGTCGTGTGGCGTACGATTGCGACACTTTCGTCGCTCGGTTTTAATCTAAGACCGTCGTAAGTACTTACTATACGCGCTTGGGCAACACTTGGGGCTTACGTATATATGTAAGAGACGCGCGTGTGCTGCGGTAGCTTTTATATACGCGACGACTTGTGTCTCTCGGTGGTCGCGAATTTTGCAATACGAGGTTGCCGAGATTGCGCGCTTGTTTTTACGGATATACCAGTAATTAGTTGTGTACATAGAAATTTAATTACTATCGAGATATTTTATGTCACTGTTATTTACACGTGTGTTGTCAAATGATACTTCAGCTTATTGGAATACTAAGAAAAAAACATTTTTTTTCTATATTTAGTATTTTAAAACGATTGAATCAAAATGGCCTATAAAATACAATGTAGCAAGAGTCCTGTTACTTTAGATAAGTTAAGCATCTGTCCTTCACAATTTAAGGAGTGTATACAAAAACAACTGCATTGGAATACCAAGACCAGTTTACACTATTTTGTCCGTGGTTTTTTTTCATTGTAGTTTACTGCGTTCTTTCTATACATAACAAGTATTCTCGACAATAACAGTTACATAAACAACTTAATAACGACCATAATTCAGAAAAAAAACACCGTTAAATCGACATCATTCGTCCGGTATAATTATTTTACGATTTTCGGAGCATTCGCGCTTAAACGAAATTTCTATAAAAGGAAGCTCGCTTCTCCACGTAACTAAATAAAGTTTACGACCGTTGAGAAAAACTCGATAACAGCGACAGCGCGAGCGCGACTTTCTCCATTTAATGCAAGTATACGTACGCACTTGAGCGATTGCTCTCGTGACAAACGATTGCGTCTCGCGGAAAAATGGCAATACCATGCACCGTTTCGCAGTATATCCTTTTAAGTTCTTGGAAAGTTTAATCTTATTGCTCGTATTTGGTAGTTGAGAGTTACGGTATCCAATTCTTCGCCATTGTAATGGGGTAGAAGCTAATTATTAATGAGGTTTCACTTGGATCACGCTGCTTTTTAGTGCTGCAACTTTCTGAGAGCATTACCAGAAATTCAAGCGACATTTAAAATGAATTGAAAATTCTTATAGAAGAATTATGATGTTGGTCTTTCAGTATCATTAAATTTACGTAACTTATATATTGATGATTATTTAAAATGTTTGAAATGGTATGTCAAAAAAGAATACATTTTATTGAAATGTAGAAAGTGATCTATTTAAGAATTTCTGAGTTATTAAATATATTAAATGACATAGCGGTAATGTTTAACGCAAATTAATAAGCATTCAATAAAATCAGTTCTATGTATACTGCCATAATTTAAAATTTCATGGCAGTAGACTGAAATGCGACCACTATTACAAATAAGTTCAAAAGCATAAGAATTTCAGTTCCGTAACACACAATTGGCATCCTATAAAAACCAAGACCAAACCCGATATCCTCGAAAAAGAAAAAAGGAGATTCAAACAAAGCACCGACACTCTGTAATCTCCAGAGATTCTCTTACTTACTACTCGAAATTCAACTCTATATAATCCCTCACACTCGTCACGCGAGCCTGCATCGCGCAGCTCTGAGCCATCTCTCCCTCTCCTCTCTGTTTACATCGTAAACAAAGCGAAAGGCCCACAGCCGCAGCGTGCAATGAACCGGTGTCTCTCTCACATCACGTATTTTACATATACACAGATAAACAGTCCCATAAGCATCGGCTCCCGGAGGACCAGCCTCCCGGACTTTTCGAACGTTCCCGCAAACTCTGTCGCGAAAGGTAGTATCAGAAGCAAGTATACGAAACTGACCTGCCGGTCCAATCGCACTGGTCGGCCGAAGGAACGTTGCTACCGGCGGGCGCGGCCAGATAACCAGGCAGCACGATCAGCAGCAACAGCGGCCAGAGGAGCAGCCTCGTCCCCGACATGTTCACACTTGGTCACACTCCGTCTGAAGTATTATTCGCACGCACTCGCTTTCGCGCTCCGCTTTCGAGTCCGCACTTGGTTATCTCGAGGAAAACTACGAGCACGTCGTCATCTCCCTCCTTCTCTTTCTCACGGGTAGCAAACTCGGCGAACCCCAATCGAACTTTTCCCACTGTTATGTATACTGTGTAACTACTATCTCCACTGAGAATGTGTCGCGCGCGCAGCACTTATCAAAGTCCGCGCGGCTGCAGCAGTAGTGGCAGGCCGCGTCTCGGCATGACGACTCTCCCCGATAGGAGCACAAGCCGGACTGAGCGCTGGTCCGCGCCTCGCGCGTGCAGGACGACCGAGCTGAGACCAGAGCGCAGGAGTGGGGAGCTCGCCTCGGGGACATTACGCGCTCCCCCTCTCTCTCTCTCTCTCTCTCTCTCTTTTGCTCTCTCGTTCCTTCGCTTCTTTTTCCCCCCACGCACGAACGCACGCATTCTCTTGCTGTGTATATGTATGTGTGTGCGGTTACTACGCGCCCGACGGCCCGAGAGAGCGAAAGAGAGAGAAAGAGAGAGAACCAGGCATGCATTTTAACTCCGAGCAGTGCTTCTCTTCTCCTCTCTTTCTCGTGCGCGCGCGGGCTATATTGCGGTTTATATAGTGCGAGCATTCCGCGATGCGTTTTTTGGGAATGTCGTGGCTAACCGGGCCTTTCCAGACTTTCAATCGACTCAAATTCGATGGATTACAAAGCTTCACTGATTTTGCCCATTTATTGTGTTCGACACGTAGATATACATTATGATCAAATAACTTACGTTTATAAAATTTTATGTGAAAATTGAATGGATTATTTTATTTTTGGTATAATATATCGATGAAAATATAATGTGAGTCGGAAACAGTTTTGCTACACAAGCTCTCAAAAAATGTCATGACGATAATGCGCCCACCTGTAGGATCCATTCACGCCGACTCGAATTTCATTCACATTCAAATTTTACACATATCAAATTCCTTATGATGATCATTTAAATTATTACATTTATCATGACACATCGAGAGAGTAACACCATTTCACTTATATTGAATTTCATCATTTTATATATATGAGAAACATAATGCGATTACGTTACATATTAAAAAGTGACAATAATTTACAAGAATATTAACTTAGTTGTTAAAAAGAGTATACCCTATAGAGTACTCTATACAGTGTAAAAAGCAAAATATTATACAACACATTTCGAAAAGTTTTACCACCAAGTTTGACGACAAAAAATCAAAAGAAAATTTAATAGCGTTTCTGCAGTCAACGGTTCTCCACAAAGTATCAACGTCGAGGTCAATGCTTATGCTGCTTTAAATGGCAGGAACTTAAGTGAATATAGACACTTATGTATTTTTACAGGGAGCTTAAAAGACTCGTTCTTAGCTTCAAGGTTTTACAGGCTAAAACATTTTGTGAAAAACTTCTGTTGTAATAAAAAAATCTTAAACGTGATTTGTCACTTGAATCGAAATTACTCCAATTAGGGTGGCTTGAAATGGCAAAATTATATGTTTGAAAAAAGTATGTTATTGCCTCTAATAAAGATATTTTTAAAACAACAAGATAATTAACGTGTTCCACATCAGAGCGCTACCGCGCCCTTTCATAAGATACACACAATATTACTAAGATACAATACATGAAACATTAATCAAAAATGATAAAAACCTTATAAATAAAGAAATATAAACAAACACCGTTTTTTTAATAACATCATATTTGTAAGAAATCTAAAGTGAATCTTGTCGAAAATCTATAAGAATCCGAATACATAAAGATCTCAAAATCGGGCGGTGGCACGCAAGAAGACCATTTACAGGGCATAGAAAGACGAGCCAAAGAAGGTGCAAGGAAGAGAGAAAGAGAGAAAGGGCTGTTTCACGCACACGTAACGTTACACGGCATCTCGCCCTCGAGATGTAACGCGAGAGAAAGAGGGAGAACCGAGAGCGGCAGAGGGGAAACGAGAAGAGCATATATTCAAGAGGGCAACGAAAAAGGAGAACCCAAGATATATATGTATACGCGCGCACATGCGCTTGGTGGCTAGATAGGTAGATATAAGGTAATGGGCTTGGAGTAGCTTTTTGAGACGATTCTTCAACCTGCATGGGGGGATTTTTTTAGGTGGCGATCAGAAGCCCCCGTATAAGCCGATGGAGTGAGGATGCGAGCAAACGCTAGACAAGCCCTCCTTTCTTTTCTATGTTTTTTTTTTACGAAGCAACACGTGGATTTCTCGATTCGTGGGCGTGTGTTTTTTTACGTATACAAGTGCCCTCGCGGCTTCTCGTCTTTTTTTTCATTATTCCTATATATGAAAGAGATATATAGAGAGTGGGAGGGAAAAGAAAGTTAACGGAGAAGTAGGCGATGTTGCCGTTGCTCTTTTAAGCGAGAGGGGGGAAATTATCGCTCAGAGACGGAACAACTATAGATAATTGCTTGATACACTTTTCGTGTTTTTTTTATGGAAAATCGTTTTTTTTCGAAACTACCAAACGCGAGATACACGCTTACAAATCGTTTAACGGCTCGAGATGAGAGAAACTTATAACTTTTCTTAAACATGGACATTATGACCTATTGAAAAAGTTGATTGTCATTCTTTGCGCTTACATGGCTCGAATGAAACGAACATGATGGGCGAAAGTGCGGCTCGGATATTCAAAAGCACATTTTCAATTAACACGTTTTGATTAGCTTTGAATGAAATGCACATTCTCTGAAATTAATGCGGTTACAAGTTGTATTTATATATACACAGGCGTGTATATAGATAGGCTTCGAAGGATAACAAAAAGATTTCAAAATCACTTTTTTCGTTCGAATTTGAAATGAGGCTATTTGAAGGTATAGTTTTTTCTGATGTCTTATATAGGAAGGTGACTTTTAGCTTTTCACAAGCTTCTAAATTAAAAGAAAATATTTGTTCGATAAACACCTACATATTAACGTCAAAATCTGCTAGCTTTTGTTTATACTCCAAGGTTAAAATGATGAATTGGTTGTTAAAACTGGCTACCTATTATTTCAGTAAAGTATACACTTATTTAACGAACTAATGTATAGAATTCCAAAATATGCTATTGATACAGCAACTATTTTTACTTTGCGTATACCACATTCTTACGTTAGACTTGCATGCACTTCGAAAATCTATTTACTCGTTTGACTTCGATACGACTATCAATCCAATAACAAAACGCAAAGAATACCGAGATTCCTCTTATATCTTAGCGACTCGGAATCTCGCGTCGTCTTTTGCGTAAAATCGTGCTCTTTCTCTCTCTCTCTCCTCATGCACTTGCTCCTTCCCTCCCGATACATACATATACACACTCGCGGCCTCGCAGGCTCCGTTATACGCATCGCGGGCGGGTAATGGGCCGATCGCGCCGCCGCCTCCTACACCGCGGGCAAAGGAGGAAGAGAGGCGAGAGAGAGAGAGGAGAAGAAACTCGCTCACTTTGTGCGCGCGTGTGCCCGAAGGGACAGCAGAGCCCAAGCAACAAGTTGTCCCGAGACTCCGCATATAACATGCTTCGTATGTGTTTGTGTGCGTATGTGTATACGTGCGAGGGGCAAGTAAAAACGCGGCGCACTCTTGTAACCGGGCGAACGCGAGCGTCGCGCATTATATTCGCGCTCTCTTGCTCTCCTTCTTTCGCGGACGTTGATGTGTGTATAGATGCTGTGTATGCACGCATGTGTGTGTGTGTGTGTGATGCTCTCTCTCTCTCTCTTTCCCTCTCGCACGTGCATGGCTCATTACGCGATCAAAGGCACGCACGATATAGCGCGCGCGCGCGAGCTTGGAGGATATATATATATGTATATGCTCGCGCGAGGCCGGTTTCGCGCTTCCCCAGGCGGTTTTGCGATATCTCATCCCCGCGCTATGGTCTCCTATACCTATATTCCATCCCGTGCTTTTTGACTCTTTGTCCTTTTCCTCTTGCTTCTCTTTCTCTCTCTCTCTCTCTCTTGTTCTCCTTCACCTTCTACTTTGCCGGTATATACATATATCCTTATATATATATATACACACACGTGCCCCTTCCCTTTAAGGACGACGAAATGATGTATTCTATTTATAGGCGCATTCAAAACAAATGCGCAAAAAACAATGGAGCTCGCTTATCTTTTGTTATTTTTGCGAGATAACTATACACGGGAGAGAGAGAGAGAGAGAGACCTCGTTATTTTATTCCTGCAGCACATGGGGAACGCTGCGTTTGTGCATGCAAGATTTATGGCGCGCATGCATCGTTAGATTATATACTTACCGAGATGCTTCGAAACCAGTTGAAAATATTGATTTTTCAAAAAGGATTTCAATCTTCTGCATTGTTCAGATATATAAAGCCTTTAATAATAAATATAAATGATTAATAGTTTATTGTTATATACTTATAGAGAAAGAAAAGATTTTATTTGAATATCGATGATGTTATCAGCGGATTTAGCAATGCTTATACATATCTTGATAAATTAATTTTACATCTTGAATTCTTGATTATAATATTATGATTTAGTACAGTGTTACATAAAAAGATATACTCGGCTTTACAACAAATTATTTGAATGCAGAAAGCCAAACTGATAAAAGTTGCACTTCTATGCCGATTTAAGCTATTTGTATAATAAGAACCTGAAACTTGTAAATATTTAATCAAAATTTTCGGTTGTATTTGGCTTTTTTCAATTTTCAAAGTAAATAAAACATCTTAATTATATGAAACAGTCAAAAATATATTCCCTTCGTTCACATCTTTGAGGTATGTATATAAATTTTCTTACTGAAAGTTTATGAAAAAATTCCCAAGCGCAACGCAAGGTGCGAGTTTTTCACGCTTTAGCCGGGCATTCACACAGATATAAAATATACACCGGATGACTAAAGTTTAGCGCCTGCGTTGAAAGAAAAAGATGTCTATTTATACAATCAGCCTGTTTCTCTCTCTCTCTCTCCTTCTCTTTCACAGCTCCTCACTCCAGCCGTGTAATCACTATGTCTGTTTCCCTCTTTTTTTAACACGCGCTCGCGCCCGCGCGCACTTACGTATGCGCAGGTCTTTTTTCTTCGAGATACTTTATTTGACGAGAAGGATGTGCGTGGTTGTATATATATGTATATGTGCTCGAGCAACGTTTACACACATAGTATACATATAGAAACGCGCGAAGTGAGAACGATCTACTATAAGCACGTTTTGAAGTTGAGAGATAGCCGTGTTTTCGCGGCTGTTTTTTTAGGTTTGCCGGATGTGGTGCTGTGTGGCGCGATAATTTTTGTCCGGGACCCGCGTACGCGTGAATTTCTTTCTTACACACACGCGCGCGTGAGCGCACACGGACAAGTGGGCTGAGGAATTTTTTTTTTGCTTTCTTGCTGTGCGAAAGAGATATATTATATATATAATTCTCTAGTCGCGGTCTTCGACGCACACTCGTGGTTTGACTATCATTGCCTTCAGCATTTTCGTCAGGCAGCACTTTCTGGAAGGAGAAGGAATTGTTTTTTTTTAATTTGTCGGTTGGCAAGATTATCAATGGTTTAGAATTTTTCTCTTACTATATCGTGCGTAATATTTTTGATATTATAATTATTATAGAATATATTGGTAATCTAATTTAGATAAATAATATTAAATATCGCAATATTGGTAGAGTAGGACATCTCTCAAAAAGTACTATGTTAACTGTCGTAACATTTTTCATTAGCTCTATTGTAAAATGTAAGCAGTAAAAACACATTCCAACGATTCTCACAGATGATAGCGTGTCTCGCATTTGCGATAAACGCGTATGTTCCACTTTCCCTAACTTTACTCCAGATCTGAATACGCACCTAGTAATTTCTAAAACTCTAAACCACTAGATTCTTCGTATAGTTATGAGAAAACGATGTTCAAAGTACCGTATTTTGCATAAAGACAAAAGAGTTGTGGAATGTTTATTCGCCATTGTGAATTTCCTTCCAATAGGTATATGGACTCGTTAAAAGATTCGTCGCGGAAGAAGGCGAGGGCCTTTGGCAAAAGTTCCATTATCGGTACGCCGTATATGCTCATTGCACTTTGCCGCTGCGCTTTTTTCCTACAAGAGTATGTGAAAAAGAGAAAGAAAGAGAGCGGAGACGTAAGGATTCCCTGCGCTCGGTCGTTTCTCGTATTGTCATCCTTAACGAGGTCCACTTGACTCCGAGACGCCTGACGTCATCGTGCAGTCTTGCTCGAGAGAGCGAAAGAAGGAGAAAGAAAAAGAGAATCTTGGTGCTGCGTGGAGTCGATTGAACGAACTCTTCGAGCTTAAAAATTGAGTGGGCGCATGCCTGAACGAGTGGGAGTATATCTGTATACGGAAAAGAAAGGAGAAAAGCAAACTTGCATTTACCGCGCATATAATTCGTAATTTATACTTGAATTTATATCACGGTATTTCCAATAAATATTGTAATTGTGAAAATGCATGATGTTTTTAAATGACTAAAATTGAGGAAAAGAAATATAATGAGTTGAAATATTATTTTATATTCTAATTTTGTATTTTATAGGGTTCTTAGACATTTGAATTCAGTCTCGTTGGTATAGGTTAATCACGTACAGAAATATTTTAAGTTGTTATCTAACATTTCAGAAATAGTAATTTAAAACATTTTCTATTTTTATACAATTTGTGACTATGTTAGTTGTTGTGAAAAACATTCCATACAACTTCTACGTTGTAAAGCATATATACTTGAATGATAAAATTTAGTTACTTAAAAATCTTTCTAGAACAACCTAAGATACGAAGATAGACAATAAGGAGAAGAGCAAGAGAAAGAAAAATAATAATTGACAGAAGTTTCAAAAGAGGAATAAGGGAACGCATATATAGAGGCATACTGAAGCGCGTCGCGAGGACAGAAATTAAACGGGGCGCGAGGGCGCAGGCCAATTGGACGGAATTGGCTCTGCGGGACACCGAAGTGCTCATCATCATCGTCTCTCGACGCGCGTCTCTTCAAAAAATCATCGACGCGACAACCGCGACGCGGCGCGCAAACAGTTTCATCAGAAAGCTAGCCGGACCCGCGCGCGCTCCTTTTCATTTAGCGGCGCTCGTAAATTAGAGATTGATTGGCTCGCTGCTTCTGTCTCATTGACGCGCTGCTACACGAACCGCGTGCACGCGTGGACCCTCATTGTTTTAGATCGTTTTAATCGGGCCAAATGGACACGCGTTGATTTAAAGAAGCGAGCTTGCCATACGAACTTGGCCGCACGAATGAGTGCTATATTTTGATTAATTTCTTCGCATGCCTCGCGAGTGTATATGGAAATTTTAATCGACTCCAATTGCTGGATTTATCGCTATTCTCGCGATGCAGAATCTTTAGATCTTTACAGTTGAATTATTCTACCGGGTGGAGTTGGGCAATGTCAACGCAATTGATTGTGGCGTTCGATGAAGAGTTACGGCCTTCCACAACATTATTTCAAGTTTACAATTTTCTATTTAACTATATATATATATATATATATATATATAGTGATTACTACGTGATACGCAGAATACTTGCTTTTAAGTAAAGAAGCTTGCTTTTAATTAAAATTAAAGAGAGTACAAGTATGAGGGAATAGATACAGTAGATTACCTATACAATTGTTTAATTTATAAAATATTGCTCATTTTGATGTGATTGTAGAATTCAAGGGTAGTATCACAGCTTTTTGACGATAAAATATTTACTCTGCAATACCCACAGAATCATTTAGTGCAATAAGGTTTTTATTTTACCTCTCACTTTCCTACTCCAAACGAATGATAATAATCTGCAAACTTTTTCGAAAATATCTTTAGCATCGCGATTACCGACGCACCTCCACACCAAGGAAGAAAGCCGTACGTATATATACATTTAACTCTATGAGTGTCAGGTTATACTTCTACGATCAAAATTAACTCGTCAACGCGGCTGCAATCAGCGGCATTCACTCTCGGCGCGTCAACAACGGCGTGCATTGTCCAGCGTCGCGCATATATATATATATATATATAAGTATGTATACGCGAATCGCGGCGCGAGACATCTGCCGCTCGTTTCTCTTTATGCACTCCCTCGGCTGTGGGCTTTGTGCGGATCCCCGAGGACGAAGCGCACACGTGAGCTGTGCGCATAGCCGAAGGTTCGAGCGCGTTGAAAGGAATTTCGCCGAGCCGATATTATATACGCAAACCGCACGCCACGAGAGTGCGATGCACTTTCGTATACTGACGTAGTATAAGAATATGCGGTAGTCATTGACGTGTTGTGACGGGTTGTTGATGGACTTTGGATGTGGTTTGCTGCTATTTTACTGGAAGTGGACTCTGGTAAAAACATTGCGATATTTTATATCATTATGATGATAATCAAATGGAAGAATTTTTAATAAAAATCAATATCCAGTGATAACACAATGTATATCTAAAAATATTATAGTAGTTAAAATATCTATGTTGTCAAATGTAAATATCAAAATTTAATTTAAAATACAAGCTAACGAAAACATAGGTAATTCATGGTTAATATTTATACCAGAATGATTTACTTTCCTTTTAGTAGGTTATTCGTTTATAATTTAAATCATTAAAATATACTATAATCCGCACGTTTGAGAATTTTTTTTCAAAATTGAAATTCATTTTATATTTACAGTTTTAGGAGTGATGGCATAATGAAATTGGTATTAAAACACTACGTAAAGACATTAAATCGGCTTTTAAATGTTTAATGGTATGTGCAATTCGAATTTAGTCATTAAATGTTTCGCATTTGCAATTATAAATTTGTTTGTTCGTTTTCTTATAATACATTAGAGTTATATAAATCTACAAAAGCGCAGCAGTCAACTGCATTATCTACAGTTAATTCCTCAATAATCCTTTCTTCACAAAAGTCTCGTAATGAATGTTTTTGACATTAATCTTATTTCCATGTTTTCCGTAATCTCATATTAGAAAATTGCATGAAACACTAGATAAGAACTTTTATTAGAGTTTTATAATGGACCGATGATAATTCGAACTTGTATAGAAATAGTCAAATTCTTTTTAACTAAATGCTACCTTTTGCAAATCGACATTTCCAGAAAATATCCAGATCTAAAGATTAGAGAATTATGTGTTATTTTAAATACTGTTATTAATAATTGCATCTATTGGTTTTTTGTTATCCGAAAGAAAAATCTTGAGTGAATCTTAAGAATGGTTGGCAGAACCAATATATTTGTTGGTTAATCTTCTTGATTGCGTGTAGAATATTTATAGCCAGTCGGTTAAAACAACCAATTCTTGTTTCCTGTGCAGTTTAGCAAAATATGATTAATGAAAAAAAAAATAGGTAAATCTATTTTTATCTTATTTTATAACCTTATGATTCATTTTTTAATACCGTATACTTCCTAACAGTATCGCCATACTTAAAAAAAAAGCAAGTGGCAGCGGCACAAGGCTATGAACTCATCTCTAAAAAGACCGTGGCCAAAAGTATACACAGACACGCGTATGGGTAAGCTGATATATACATCGCGCGGCCGGTCCGCATTGTTATGCACGACGCGCGTTCGGCGGGCCCGGGGGCCACGTGTCCGCGCGACGCCGGCCCCCGCTTATTAGCCCAATCCTTACAATTACGGAAAAATGCAGCAGCTCGTGCTCTCGCGCTGCTCTCCTTATGTCCTCTTTCGCCGATGCGTCAAGAGGCACGTGCCTCCGGCCACGAGAGGTACCATTTTTTTCTCCTGTGCGCGTCTATACATTGGAGCGGTAAGAAGAGGGATCCTTTTCTTCACTCGTCTCTCTCTCTCTCTCTCTCTCTCTCTTTCTTTCGGCAAAATAACCTCACGCTGAATACGAAGGGATACATGTACTTATATATGTATTTACGCTTGGGCCCGTTTTTATTGCGCCATTCGAGTGCAACTCAGTGCTGCTCTGCGCCAATGAGAGTAAAGAGTTTAATTTTCAACTTTTTTCTATAATTGGACAGGTGCTCCCCCCTTTTTTCGATTGAACGCCCGCGGGCTACGGATTCGCACTTGCGTTGTTATTTGCGCAACCGGGGCCCGGGTGCGTTTACTGCTAATGATTTTCGACTTGTCGGTTACTCGCGACAGCGAGAGGTGAAACATTTTCGGGGCCTTTGCGCTTTATTATCGACCCGAACGCTCGCGCGCGCGCGCGGATACGCCTTCATCGTCGTCTCCTGTTGGCCTGGAATTTTTATTGGTTTCGCGCCGGCAGCAAATGTATCTTTTTAAAATGATTACGGTGTTTAAGGGCCAATGCCGATCTGCCGCTCGATAATTTTAGATTGTAAGTTCGATGGAAATTCGGTCAAGTACTTAGCGCAAATTTAGATCATAACTATATTTGAGCAAAATTCATAACTGGATTAAAATAGACCTTGTAGTTTTAAGGTGTAGTTAAGGAAACTATACTTTACTATACAATGAACACTTTTGTTTACAACATTTTTTTATGGAATAAAACTTTGCATTAGTCTATGCACCATTTCATTTACATACGATGGAATTTTTATACTTTTAATAACATAGTAAACGTTGTAAACGACAGATGGAAAGGTGAGCGCGTGCATCTTTGATTAAGTATCTACAGAAACGGCTGTGCAAGGAAAAGATCGTATAGCTCCTGTGGGAGGTGGAAAATATAGTCAAGGAAGCGTCGAAGGTGTCTTTACAGCGCACTGGAGGTGTCTCGGCTTTCCATAAGCATCGAATCACCTGTTGTCTCGCGGCACGCTCGTGCTATTCAAGTTCCTCGCTCGGGAATTAAGTGGTAATTTTCTCGTGGCGGCACGGCTAACCGCGGATCCAACGGTATTATACACGCGCGCACGCGCACGAGCACAAGCATTAGCGCACCAGGAGCCGTGTGAACGCCAGCCGAATCGCGGCGCCGCGACGGTCAGTCGACTTTGAAATTGGACTGAAAGAGATCGCGTTTTTCCACGAACAACTGGCCACGCTTCCGCGCGCATCTTCGAATCGAAAATTCAAGCTTGCGATAGGGTGGCGTAGGAGGTTATACGCGGAAACAGGGGATTCCCAGTGGGTAACATTGGCGGTTCCAAGAGATGCCTCCTCTCTGGTGAACGATTGGCCATAAAGTTGCGCATGTATAAGTCGCTCGATGAATCTTAATCGCGATGGGGTGTCGAATGGGTTCGTTGTCGAATGTTATACGGATATCGAAAAACAATATTGTCAAATTTTTAACAATCAGTTATATAGTGTAGCACTTGTTGATTAATTGTTATAAGAATAAACTTATGAAAAATGTTTATTTTGAGTTATTAAAGTTTTTCATTTTTTAAATAAATTTAAATTAACTCTAAATACTGCTGCTATTTAAGAATGAAGAACATTTTATAACCATAAAGTAGGTTTTAAATGACTTTATAAAAAATTTGATATAACATTTTAGTCTTACGATTCAATTTCATTTATTGACTCTTTATTATAATACAAACAAAAATTATTATCACTATATATGATCGACTTTACTATAACTGTATATTAAACAAATAATTATGATAAAAAATTTTTCATCTGCCATTCATGAAAAATAATAAAATTTTATAGTAAAATAGTTGAAGAATGTGACATTTTAGTTGAAATAAAATATTACTAACTGTTTAACCGATTTATAAAAAACAATTTGACTTTCCCGTTATAGTTATAATTTTATGCTAGTATAAAAAATGGTTCCCACTGAAGAAATGCTGAAAATCGAAGTCGGGAAAATCTCCTACAACCTGCAGCGCAGGTTCTCATGGAAGCAACACGCGGTCAAACGAAGCGAACTAATCGGATAAATTAGCATTTCGCGCTGGTCTTGAAATCGCACGATCATCGTCGTAGTGCGGCAATTTTCCCAGGACTATTTCTTGTGTTCCGATGAACACTCAGATATTGCGAAAAATTACATTCACATAAAAATCCTCTGTCGAATTAATTAGGCAACAATGCACGTCTTAATTAAATCCGCAGGGCATATAAGAGCATATACGCGCTGTAATTTTTTATATCTTTTCCTCTTATATGAATTGAATAATATTATTTTGAAAAATGTTTTGTGCAACCTGTAGGCATGTCGAAATTTAATTTCAATTTGTGTTGATGTAAATTCCCACGAACTCGCTCTTTTATATCAATGGTCATGTCTTTTATCTGAGCGTGTAATTATACTTACGCTTCCTGTTCAAAAGTTTCTTTATTCACGCTGTCTGGATCGCACTGGCATGCCATTGGATTCGCATTAAAGCAGTCGATGCCCAGTGTTTTCATTCCGATTGCATATTGATTCAATGAAATGTAGCCGAGACCTCCCGGATCGAGGCTCTTGTATATGCTCTCTATGTGCCTGAAAAAATAAATTATCGTAACTGTTAAACGGAAGCGAAGCGAACGTAAGATAAATTGAAATTGTTTGTGAAGATGATTTTTATAGATTTTTTATTCGATTGTTTATAAATTTTTAATAAATTAAGTATCTTAAGTATCTTAAGCAAAATTTTGAAAGAATTATACTTTCTGCATTTATATTATTATTCAATGAATATTTAGCCGATAATTGTTGATGCTATCTTTGTCATAGTATAAGAGCAATCCTGAGAAAAATATCAGACAGCTAGACAGACTAAGGAATATTAATTTTTTGAGTGATACATTTATCTAGATTAAGGTCTCTTTACTCTCTTACCCATTCTAAATGTACAAGAGATTGAGAACACAGTTAATCGAGCGGCAAGCTTTTTTTACCGACAATAATTTAATTTTCTGAAAATACTTTGTCATTGAGAAAGAGATTAGAAGAAAGACTCGCATATAAATAAATAAAAAAGAAAATAGGAATAGAGGATGCGATTTTTCATTTACTTTTTACATATACATAAAGAAAATTTATAGGAATACCAACAAAATTCTATAATTAATGCTTACATCTATCCAATCATTTGATTTTAATTAATTAGTCAAAAATATTGATGCGCTGCTTTTTTTAACAGCGTACATCGTTATAAACACAGCAAAACTGTCAAGCGTTAATATAGAATTCTCAATTTGAAAGTTAGAACGAAGTAAAGCATAAATCTCCATCAAGACAGGCTCAGTCAAATCCTAATTAATGAACTTTGCGTAAGACGTAAAATATGTCCTTCCATTTCTACGTGCACGTGTGCAGTTGAGCGCAGAGCATAAGGAACGAGGGAGGCTTCTTTGTCCCGAGATCCATTAATTTCGTATAAAACGTTCGATTTGCCTCTCTCTCTCTTTCTCTCTCTCTCTCTCTCTCTCTCTTTCGGATCCGTTTCCTTTTACGTTTTTAACGAGCGCGCGCTCGTTCGCTCGCTCGCGGCCGATAACCGATTGAAATTCAGAATCGAATCCTTCATCGCGAAGCGAAGAGCCGCACCGCCAGTGCCGTCGGCGACTTATACATGCGCATATAAGCCCGCGATGCGTGTGTATGTGTGTGTGTGTGTGTGTGTGTGTGTGTGTGTGTGTGTATGTATGTAAAAGCTCGAGGGCTCGCTCTTTCGCTCGGATTTAATTGGAATGTTTCGAGAAAGGATACATCCTCGAATCGGGCCGAATTTAATGAGGAGCGCGTTCCATTCCGGGCTGTTCGCGTGTACGTATATGTATATATATGCTACGCGAGAGAGTCGGCAAATAGCTCTCTAAGCTCGACAATTCCGACGGCGAAATTAGGACTCGACGAAGAGAGCCGAGTACAAGGCATAACCGTACAACGTGCTGCTCGTTCCTTTTTTTTTATTCGATATTCAATTGTTATTGGCGAGTTTAACGTGGACTGCTACAATGAAAGTTCAAACGTTTATTCAACGTTTTATTGCGGCGTAAATTTTTACGAGAACGTTGCTACGCGACTCTGCGCTGCACTTCATTTTAGATATCAAGGCGCCTGCCTCATTAAAAAACGTCGTAAACCATTACGACCAATAAAGGTTATACGGTGAATGATAAATTGCATAAAAATATTGATAATCTATACCGAGATTCAAGTTCATTTCGAAAAGCTTTAGTTTGTTAACGATTTTACGGTTAGACTGCTAATGATTTAACATTAGCTCGTATATTACCGAACAGCTTGAATTAAAGAATGCCAATTGTCCATTTATGTATATTTATAAAATGTTTGTTCATGATATATTAATGATAAGAATAGCAATTAAAAGTATAAGTAGTAAGTTATTCAAAATGATCGTAATTTTTTAATATATAACTACAGTTTTATTGTTCAACAGTGGAATATATCTATGATCAGCAGGTGTCTAAATAAACACAGAATTGGACAATATTGACATGATATGACAGTATTTATAAAGCAATTGTATACCATTATGTTCTCGGTATTAAATAGCAGTATAACATTAATTGTTTGCCATCATCTTTTTTCTACAGAAACAAACAAAACAAATTACCCCAGGAGGGAAGCCTCAGAGCGAAAACCTCGCAATGCAAACGCCGCGGAGAAAAAGTCAAAGCGGTAGGCAACAATCAGCCGACCATCCAATATCTCATCCTCTCATCGTCGGCGAAAACGATCGCGTCGCGCGCCGCGCGCAAATGAAAAAGCAAAGGGACGAGCGCGCGAGCGGATCGGCGAGACAATCTCGCGGCGCCTAGTACTGTCATTACGCGACGGGAGGACGATTGTCCGTTGCAGTAGCCGAGATTATATATATATATATATATATATATATATATATATGTGCACAGGACTGAAGCGCCGGGAGCCGGCTGCTGGGAGAGAGAGAATAAGAAGGCAAAAGGCGAGCGCGTTGTTTATTTTGCAATTTAGAAAATGGCCTCGCCGAACGCGTTGCGGATGGGAGGGAGTCAGTCTCATTGCTCGCTGCACTACTACAGTATTATTATATATACAGTTCGACCGCGCGCTGACAATCAACGAGATGACGCCGGGGCGGTGCAGTAATCGTTATTTTATATTGGGCTTTTGAACAGTACAATTGTCACGAATAATTTTTAACAATGCTCTTTCTATTTTAATCACTGGGCAAATTAATGTTTTTTTTTTATAATTATATTATTTTTTTTATCAGTTATATCTTTAATGTTAAAGGAAAGTTAAATGAATGAAATGTCTATATAAACTAGAATGTCGATCAAACTAAAATCCTAGCACTTTATTTATTTTGGTAATACGTATTTCACGTGGTACCGTCAACAGAACGAGGTTCAATATAAACTCAAGTCGTAGCCCATACTGTTATAAATATTTTCGCAATCTAATGTATTGATAACTTTTAATAATTTTTAATATTAAATAATCGATCGAAAATGGATGTTACATTAGGTCATACTAGTGTGTTAGTAAATAATACTGCCAGTGTGATAAAATGTGTTTCAAAATGTATAATCAAGTGGCAAATTCCGAATTTTCGGCAGTTGAGTAAATTAAGAAACGGAATCTACATAGAATCAGACGTTATATCTCATGAAGGTCCAGATCGTCTGTACCAATGGAAACTGTGTTTGTATCCTCAAGGATGCTTAGCAGAAGATAGAACATATATATCGCTGTTTATAAAAGCACTGGAATCGTCGGAAAATGAGATATGGTTTACATTCATTATCGTTAATTCTACGCCGGATTTTATTAAGAAACGAGGTCCACGTAAATATATCAGTGAATTTCGAAACTACCAAGGATATCGACACTTTGAGAAACGAATTGAAGTGCTAGATGAAACAAAAGGATTATTGAGTAACGATACACTTAATCTTGTTTGCGAAATTGAAATTGCTTCGTGTAATCCTAATCATCATATTGAATCGCGTAAAAAAGAATTGGATTATTCATTTAAGTTAAACGCGTTAGAAGATTATGAAAAACTCTTTGTCAGCAAAAAATACAGTGACGTTCAGTTCGATGTAAAAGGAAAGACTGTCTTGGCACACAAAATTATACTCTCGAATAGAAGTTCGACAATTGCTAATATGCTAGAGGAAAATGACAATATAATAATAATTGATGATGTTGACCATGAAGTGTTTAAAGAATTACTCCGTTTTATTTACTGTGGTAAGGTATTAGATATCGAGAGCAACGTGAAAGATTTATTAGTTGCTGCTCATAAATACAATGTTCAAAATTTAAAAACAATGTGCGAAGAATATCTCAGTAAAAATTTATCCGTTGATAACGCTCTTGAATGTCTTGAAATTGCTAATTATAATGAATGTATCGTACTAGAAAGGCGAACTAAGGACTTTATAATAGCACACGCTGATCAAATGGTGTGGAAGCCCAATTTTCATATAATTGGATACGAACGACATGAAGATTTATATTTGGAAGTATACAGATCTTTAGGGCGAGAATATCGACAATTAGCTAGAATATTCAATAGACGATAAATGTTGATGACGAATAAATATACAATAATATAGATAAAATATCGAATAGCTGCCATATTTGATGTGAATTCGTGTTAGTAATGTCAGATAGACATTTTCAGACAGAAATAATAAACTTTTATAGTGAATATTTGGAATAATTTTTTATTTTTGTACTCTTTATGTGATTATCAATAAAGAAAACGATTTTTTATGTAGAATAATTTGTAATAACTTTTTATTAACCAACAATTGAAAAAAGCATAAAATTTTTCTATTATTATACCTTTATATTTTCTCTAAAAACGTTTATATACTTTCCAGTCACTGACTGGCGTATAGCTTTTTGTATGATGTTCAATTAATACAATATTTATAGAGCTAATTTTAATTAATGTACGAAAACTAAAAACATCAATAACAATCACTACGACTAAAAGATGAAATTCTTCAAATTAAACTACATATAAAAATCAGTCAAAAGTATACATAAGGTAAATGCACGAGACGCAGTCACCACGGAGACGAAAAGTAGAATGAAAGAAAAAGAGCCAGAGGAGGAGGCATCATCGACCCCCGTCGTCTCACCGTTCTTCTGCACCGCAGCGGATCCTGCTCAGCGTCCTCCTCCCTCGCGTCCATTAAATCCGCAAGTGCACTGCTCTCTGTCTCGAGAAACTGTCATTTTGCGGGTTTATATCTCTCTCTCTCTCTCTCTCTCTCTCTCCCTTTCTTCTTCTGGCTCTCTCTCTCTCCCTTTCTTCTTCTGGCCCTCGCGACAAAACGGAATTGAGCAGATTATTACCGCGAAAAGCTTCTCGCTTATATATTTATACTCTGTGTCTCCCTGTGCAAGCCGGGCGTTGCCTAATAATTTCGAAGCTCGCCGCCACCGGCAGTTTTTTAACGAGTCGCCCGCGCTGGCCCGCCTCGGCCACGACGGCGTGTGTCTCTATGCTCAATTACCGAACCTGCAGGAGGGGGCGACGAGTCTTTCGCGATTTTTCGCCTTCTTCTTCGCCATACGCCATTACCGTTAATGATTTTCTTGCGGTTGCGCTCAAGACAGAGAGAAAGAGAACCGGGCAATTTATGAACTGCGCGAATCATCACGAAAGTGAAAGCTTTTTTCAGTCAGAGTGTATATATACAGAGGGGGGTATTTTTGGGAAAAAGGAATCTTCCGGGAAGCAATGGGCTTTGTTCATTTTTTGCCATTTTAGTGCTAGAGCAATTATTAAACGGATTTTTTGGTTAAAAATAAAATAAGATAATATAAAACATTTTTTGTCTATAGTCGGTGTGATTAAAGAGTAACGCATTTTACCTGAATCTACAAGCTTTTTTTCTCATTGTATAGATATTTACCCTACTTCATATTATTTTTTGTCGTACCGTTTTTATGAGTTCGCTGACGTCTGACCTCGTTTTTGCTTCACGAAAAGTCAATTTTTGTAACGAACCGTAATAATGTTCGACGACCGTCGCCGCGATCGGTCGGAAGTAGACGATTATTTCTTTTAAGCAGGTCCGAAATTGCAGCGTAGCCCATTCTTCGAACTCATTTGCCATTAAGAAGCTTCTAAGGTAATTGTATTCTCGCTACTAATAACAGTACGACTTTTAGATCAAATGAAATCAAATCATTACCGACAAATTCTAATATGTTCGCATATTACTACGAAATTCATGTTATTTACATAACAATACTCGATGTTTCGTATTCTTAGTATCATATTTTTAATAATAAATCTTAGGATACTTATATTATTCGTAGTAATTAATTATAGTTACAAACATTTGAATACATTCAGGTTAAACGCTTTTATATGGGCCACCCAAATTTAAATGAGTTTAATAATTCAACAGAATACTATTTTAAGATTTAGGAGTGATTTGTGAAAGAATAGAGCCTATATATATATATATATAAATTCTGAAATATTGCGAATATCCATATTAAGCGATGGATCATATTTAGGATTCTTACTCGCGTTCATTATATTAAAAAACTTTTTTAATTAAGTATACTTAATAGAAAAACGTCCTTCTTGTGCGACTATACCTAAAGACCTTTATGTACATCTCGACAGTTACTGAGCTGTATATATGATAAATCACGGCATACACGCAAAATCATACTGCACTTAAAAAGAAAGCTGAAATTTAAATAAGTATACTTTGAACGCAGTAGTGCTCGCATTACTCCACCTCGAAATCATTAAATTGCATATAAAGAGAGACGCGCGAGCCGATGAGTCTGAAGAAAAAACGAAATCTCAGAAGCGCATCTCTTAACCCTTTTCACGCGCACGCGAAAATGAGAGCGTCACGTCCGTATATATACTTATATACGTATATACGTATAAGTTTTCAGCAGGCCACGTGCATGTCTCTCAACATACACATATATTATAACCGTCCACTCGTCGTCGAGCATCATCAAAGAAGCGAGGCGAGAGGTATATATGTATATAGAAGTAAGTGCATGGCATATGCAACGCAACACGCGTGTTTGCTCTCGAATTACCGTGGAGAAAAGAGTAACGGCGGCTCGACGAGGCCAGCCCTGAAGAGGATGCATCGGTCCAGCAGGTTGTACAGGTACGCTATTGGATCGTCGGGCTGCGTCACTACGAGGTGGCTCATCAGGAAGTTGAGGAACTCGTCGAAGCGCCGGGAGTCGAGGTACGCCCGAGCCTCCGTCTCGGCCCTCGAGCGACTCTCGTTGTGCTTTGGAGTCTAAAAGAAAAAAAAGACTCGACCTTTAACAACGTGGATTGTCAGTGGTTGTTATGTTGCTACATTTGCTGTTGTCATTTCGCGCTGCTTATACCTGCTGTGGTGGTTATACTTCGAGCAACTTGTATAGAAATTTTCAAATAGTTACACGGTATTTACTCAGCGTGTATTAGGTGCACGCATTATCATTGGCTCACAAGAGAGAAAATAATAACTGCACCTAAACACATATCGTTGTTCTGTATATCGTTATAGGAGAAAGTAACGTTCGAATATATGGAATTTCGCTGATTGAGGCAAATATTTCAAATACATTATATAAAAATGAGCAATTAGCTAAATTACGATACGCTGTAATCATATGAATAAAATTCTACGGACACGATGTATAATTAGGAAGGAACGTGTGAACGACTGTGTAGCGAATGCGTAAACAGTGGGGCGTGCGAACGAAGATGAATAACACACAGACATATACGAGAGCGGAGAAAAGAAAACAGTGGTGAAATCGGAACGCCGGTAGCTCCTTCGAGCCTCATATGCATCCCATATGCATTCAAGAGCAGCGCGCATAACGATATAGGCTTCCCCCCGAATTCCTCGACACCCGGACAAAGGCCGTATCATCCTTCTGCCGAAAATTCGCGCTCCCTCCTACACATACGTTGCAGTCTGCGCCTCCTCACAGAGCGCGAAATCGCGTGCAGAAAAGTGGCCGACTCGCGCGTCTGCGGTATTCGAGGAACGCGCTCGAGGCGAGTTTTTCGAGCGTTGGTGGCGAGAGAGAGAGAGAGAGAGAGAAAGAGTAGTCGACATTATTACCAGAGCGCGGGGAATGTCCCGGCCGCAAGAGTCCCGAGGTCAGTCATCAAAAGGTAATTTCCGGCTTGCGTGGGCCACGATTATCGAGGGGGCGCATATTTTTCAAATTACCGGGCTTTTCGGCCAAGCCAGTCCAGTGTCTTTCTCTCTCCGTCTCTCTCTCTCTCTCTTTTTCTCTGTTGCCCTTCGCGAACGCGGCCCAGCTAATCGTTTTGATCCCTCGGGCGAGAGCCGCACGGCCCCTGCTTTATGCCGGAATTTATTTATTTCTACGCACGGGTGAACAGTGCGTGCGTGCCGCCCGCTTTTTTCACCGGCTGTAATACTTGCGAGAGAGGGAGAGAGAGATGAGTTCGGTTCGCGCTCTAGGCGATATGGGGCCAGCCTCGTTTTCGCGTTTTTCGAGCCGCAAGCCAAAGCGGAGCTCCGAATGTTTATACGTGTTCGAGTTCGTTGCCTGATTTATGGGCACGAGGGAGTAAAATATCTTTTGAGAATCGACTCGAGGGAGCTGAATTTGTTCCCATCTTATCGTGCTGACTGTTAATTCATACTATAAATAGAAATCGGAGCAGAAATAGTTCCGATCACCTCACGCCTATATTATATTTGCTATAGCATCTTCAAAAAGCTCTCAACGAGCCATGTGTTAACAAGCCAACTCTCTCCACCCATCCAAGCCTCAAAGAACGCGTCGAAGATGGACATAGCCATCACCCACACCTACACCGACCGAAACTCATAGACGTGAGTATATACGAGAGAGTGGGCCTCTGTCATAAAACTCGAGCTCGTCGTCGCACCGCGTTTATTTTAAAAGCCCCTCCTCGCAAGTCCTCGTGGAAATTAGCCGAGGCAGTGGTGGCTGAGCGCTCGCTGCCATAATAAGGGCCAAGGTGGTCGTCCTCGCGTCGTTTGAACGCAAGTCGCCTTCTATAAATACACATCGGCTCTACCCCCCTCTCCTTTTGTCTACCCTGCACGCAGCGTAATCCCGCTCATGTGCTCGCACGCGTGTGTATATGTACCCTGCGGGCGCAGAACCTCGAGGGGTTACTACTAGCTGGCGGTCACGTGTCGCTCGCGCAAGGGGTTAGCCCCAGCGCGCACGTGAAATCGCGCGCAAAGCGTGGGAAACATCACCTCCGGGGCTCGTTCCCCCTCGCGAGTGCGCACGCGCACGATGATGAAGAGCGTAAGTGCGAGCGCTCGTACGTATGTATCTATACACGTATATGTGTACGCTCGCGTGAGCACTGTTATGGGAGATTAATTTTCGTCCGAGGGAAGCGCGCGAGGCCGAAATTACCCTGTGCGAAGGGTCGAGAGGGCATACTGTGTGTACTGCGGTGTGTGCGGGCGACTTGCAGTAGGGATCGAGCGCTCGCTGGGATTTCAATGCCAGGTTTCATTCGGGGAACTCATTAGCGAGAAGAGTCGAATGATGTGGTATACAGCAATTTTTCATCGGTAGAATTCATTGGTAAATGTAAAAGTTAATTATCAAGTTATCCTGACGAAACTACATCTTAGAAAAAATCTGCGACAATGTAAGTGCGACGGCATTACTTGAAAATTCTTAATAATATTTTTTTGCGCAATTATTTGAAATTTGTAATATAAATTTTTTTAATTATATTCTATTTTATATTTCAAATACTGCCCATATAGAAGAGTGGTAAATTTAAAATGTATAGAATATACAATATTATCAAATATGTATTTCTATAAAATATCAAATTATTCATATCCTCCTTTTTTAAAAAAGAGATCCGAGAAAAGTAAAGCCGACTAAAACGTGTTCTGATTAGTTGATCTTTAAAAAGGCGCGATATTCTGAATGAAATCTTAAATTTTGAAAGTTTTAAATGATAATAAATATTTATAAATTAAAATAATATTGTCATTGAGTTTTGTTGTATTTATTATCAATATTTTATTTACTATAACATGATTATATGTATTAAGAACTAATGTGTATTCACTCAATGTTTTGAGTGTAAAATAACGAAAGGAAAAGGAATGACTGACGTTCTTATATTGCGAGTTCTTAAGTATATACGTATTTATAAAAACATTTTATTTTATTTAATTTCACTATAATCTCTATGATGTCTGTACAAAAGACTTTGACGCTTGAATAAATCTAGTACTTAAAAATGTGTAGTACATTTCTTTGAATTACTAACAACTAAATTAATATAGAATTGTGGGAAATCCAATATAAGTACTTTGATTACCAGTATTACCACTAGTCAATATTATTGATAAAAATCGGCATTAAGAGCAGTAACAAATATATAATAATATTAGCTATATTTTTAACAGTACTTGGAAAAAATGTTGACATTTTAATGAGTCACTATATTGTAACTAATTTCAGCGGAAATTAACCCAGAACTTCCCTCAAAAAGCATGATTAATACCCTAATTCACAAAGCAAGGAATCAGCAAAATCAAACAGAAAAAAATCAACAAGTCATAAGCCTAGCGCAAAGCCGACAACCGTATCCCTCATCAAAAAGAATACTCATATCAGCAGGGGCAAGAAAAAGCTATATATCCACACGCTCGGAGGGGTCAGCGCGCGCACGTCGGTCCCACGCGCAAGGGGGTTGCTCGATTGGGCGGGCTGCTGCACGCGTCGAAAGTGGGCCGCGTGCACGTATATATATATACGCGTGTGGGAAACTTCGACGTTCACACACGTGTATGTATATAAGTACAGTAGGCTCCTCCTCGACGCACACTGCAATAATAAACAGGGGGGAAGTCGATGAAGGGGAGGAGTTTCCCCGCGCCGTCGCGCTTTGTTTCACTCTCGCGTGCCTTTTCTTTATTATTACTGCTTCTTTCTTTCTTTCATTCTACTACAACTCGTCGTCGTCACCCTCGAGTCATTTAAAAAGACAGAGAAAGAGCACTATTATGTGTGTGTGTGTGTATGCGTACGAGAGAAACGTGGGTACGCACACTTGTGGGACACAGGCAAGGAAAAAAATGTGTCGTTTATCGCGGCCTCGGGTTTCGAGTGTGCTCACGAGTGCGCCTGTGTCATCTGGGCGGTATTAATACGTTTTGGAGCAGACGCCCGGGTGATAACTTATCCCGAGTGAAATTAGAGAAACGGAGGGATTTAGTGTGCTTGTTTCGGAGGCTTTGCTTTCAGCTGGTTTGAGGCTAGAAAAAAAATCGACTTATCGCTTTGGGGGAGAAAATTGAGCTTAAATTATGGACGCACTTGGGAAAAGTATGGAAGAAAGAAAAGCGATTTAGAGTGCGTTTTGATAAGTTGATCTGATTTGGATGGAATTCCATAATTCTCTATACGTAAAAGGAGAATGATTTAGATTTTCTTGAGAGATACGATTATTATATAATATACATGAACTAATCAGGTTAGTTTACCGTTGTAACAATTCTGACATAACTATAATCTTTACAATAAAAGAGCCATAAGATTTCACAGCGACGAAACGTAAAAAGCAAACAGTGTACATATATATGCAAATGTCAAACATACTTTCGCGTCGGCTTCATCTCGATGCAGCTCATCCTCGCCTCTTCCCCTCTGCGCATCCGGCGCGACAGCGACGTCCTCCCGATACGCCGCGCTCATCGCGATTATCATCCGCACCTCAACACTGCGCTCTCTTGCATAAATACACGCGTTATACGCGCAAAACACCGCGGCTCGTAAAAGCTCCACTCGCTCGCGAGTATATATGAAAAAACCTGCAGTAGCAACAGCAGCCACCCAGGGAATAACACACGTGTTCGCGTCTCCAAGACGACGGCCAACGAATAGGGAATGAGGAGCGGGCATTCCGCACTATACGACGGCGGCTTCTTTTTTCGCATATACTTACGCGCGCGCCCCGCGAATACGTAAGTACGTCCGCGCACAGCTTCAAAGAGAGATTGGTGCGTGTATTATATACGCGTGCGTATATATGTATAGGGAGAGAAAACCGGTCGATCGCGGCCGATTTTCCGAGAACGAGCGAGAAATACACCTTATACGGCGTTGCGCGGCCCTCGATGCACCTGTAATTGGTCCGGATCTGTTTTTGCCCAGGGAGAATAAGTCGACGAGAGAGGGTCCCTGAGGGACAGCTCGTCTCGCACTCTTCTCGTCGCGCAGGAGATGGATTTTGTAAGGGGACGTGCGTATATACCTCCGGGGGGGCTGATGTGCGCGTGCTGCGGCAATTAGGCGAGACGAGTGAATTGAGAATTATGACATTTCGCGAGATGTAAGAACGTTATTGGGCATTTGCTGCGAGAGGAGTGGTTTTTTTTCACGGGCAGGAGTTTGTTATTTATGGCCGGACCCGGATTTATCGATGCACACAGGCGTCGTGTGTGTACTATACCGGTTTTACCAACTCTCATACATATGTTACTTTCATACTTATTATACGATAGCTTTTTTCAACGTATATTTATATATATATGGCTCATTCAAATTATTTTAATTGATTACACTTCTTACCGTGTTACACTTGTTACAAGCTGCGACGTTTTTATTACAAAAAAGACGTGTATTAAAAAGAACCATATTTAAGTTATATGTATATATGAATAGCCTCTTAATATATACATCTTTCATTAAAAACAATTTTGTCTCGTATATATATAACTGTATTGATACCATTTCAAAAGTAAAATATGCGCAAAAGCTATTTAAATATTTGGTTTACTTGGTATCCCGCACGCTGCCATAATGGCATATACGATAAACAAGCTTCGTGTAATAAAACCGCCAGACTTTTATTATGGGCAAAAGTAACGCTCTTGCCGAGTAAATAAACTATGGACTTTAAAAACGCGTTCAGCAGGCGCAAAACTGTCGCGCGGATTATAAACTGCCCCGTCGGACGAAAATAATGAGTATTAGCGCTCGGCGCGCTCTCTCTCTCTCTCTCTCTCTCGCAACAAAAAGGGCCCCGTTTAATTGAAAAGAGAAGCATGCAAATATATTGAAAAAAGAATGTGCGTGCGCGTTCTCGAAGTTGAGAAATCGCGCACGGCGCGCTCGGGTTTTTTATTGTGCCCTGGGGACGAGGTGCACGCACAGCCTAAAGAGAAAGAGAGAGAAGGGGTTATTAGGACCGGGGACTCGCGTTATTCGGAGAGAAAAAGAAAATTTTTGAGAGCGATCTTCTCCGCGTCCGAAGGGTCGCTGCCGCCGTCGTCGAACCTTGACGATAAATCAGTCGAGTGGTGTCTGTGTGTGTGCGTGTGTAATGTGTATGTGTGCGGGTGATCGGGTCCTTTCCCCCTTATATATAGTATACGCAGAGGATACAGGGAGGAAGAAGCTTAAATGTGCGCGCGTGTATGCGACTTGACTTTGAGATTCATTATATGCAATGACTCACGGGAATCGAGGACGCGCGCGATATAGATGTGCATTATGTACGTTTTGTTGTATTGTTAATGCGTGCGCTGTGGTGTCGTTGAATAAAAATGAATCGAGCAAATATTTTTTGCCCCTTTGCTGACTGGCCTTAAATCTTATGTAAAATATTGAAACTAATAGCCCGCGTTATTTGCTGGATTTAATCTCGATTGCTTCCTTTCACCCGGATTTTAATCTCGTTTTACATTATATTATACGCATTACGGTAATTGCTTTAAATAGAAAGTACACTAATAAAACAAATAATAAGAATTTTCGTATTGGGTCGCGAAAAGAAAATCATATTTTATTAAAATCACGTAATGATCGAGTAAAAGTGAATTAATTGGTGTGAAATCGTGAAAACTCTTGTAGGATTTCAGTAATAAAATTCTTTTCTCTTTTACGTTAATACTCATAGGATATACTTTTGTAAATTTAGCATTTAATCAGTTTTAGGATAATATTTTGATCCCCTGCATCGCTGCTCAGGAGTTCAAATAATAATGTTTGCACTAGACGAGATTTCGCTCTATCGGAGACTGTCACAGCTGACAATTGATTGCGAAAATAAGTAGGTATTATGAGCTGGGAAGAGTGAACCATTACAGGAGTATAATCCTGTGAGTGGAAAATCACTGATGCTCGAGAAAAACGGTATAATCGAACGTGATGAATTCTGAACTGTTTTCATCGTTTATGATGGGAAAATTCTTGAATGATTAGATTATTATTTAATTCCCAGGACTAGAATAATAATGTATTAGACACCAATTATTATTATATTACAGTAACAATGAAATTTCAGATCATTTCATATTTATACAAGATTTTATGCTTCTAATAATATATTTTCGACACAACTCTCTTAGTTTTGTTGCCTCGAATCTGTAATGCAATTAAAGAATACGCCAGCAAAACCAATGCATCCTTCGACGCGCGTAAATTTATGGCTCAAAGTATCAGAAGAATTAATAAAAAGCGTCCCATTCCTCGAGCCGCTTATTTCACGAACGAGAAGGATCAATATTAAAATGCCGCGAGCGCGCCGTTGACAAAGCGCGCGCGGTTGCGGTAAGTAAGTATGGCCCCGTAGAAACAACGCCGAGGCATCGGATCGCTCCTTTTTCATCCTCCCTCTCCCTCAATTCTCCTTTATTTTCTCCTCTTATTATATTCATCCTTTTTGAGCACGCGGGCGTCATCTTCCTTTTTCTCCTCCCTCTTCCATTCTCTCGCTGCGCCCGCGCTCCTCGAGTGTCTCTCTCTCTCTCTCTCTCTCTCTCTCTCTCTCTCCTGGCCATTTTCTGCAGCGCAGCCGGGCATTATGTAGGTTATCAAAATGTTTTGCCGGGGGCAGGGAGCTCTTCTTCGTATACATGTGTATATATATATATATATGTATGGTTCGCTCTTTGACGGCATCCGCGGCGTGGAGCCTCTTAAATTACTGCGCCACGGGCGGAGGAGGCCCGCTTTTGGTGATCGCGCGCGCTCTTGAGCGATGCTAATATAAAAATCCGCCGCGCGCGTGCGTTTCTTACGGGCTGACTTTTAGATTTCACCTCTTCGTTCTCTCCATATGCGCGCCACGCTTTATAATGCAAGTCAGCAAGTTTATGGTAATTTATTTCGGTTTTTCGGTTAGATCATCGCGACGACTGCCTGCGAATTGCTTGTATACAAGTTTTGCACAAGTTGTCTGTGGCTTTTTTCGGATACACACACGACACACACACATGCGCACGCGCGTGGATAAATCAACATACTTTATATACTTTTATGCGCAAAAGGCCGAACCGATGTCGTTGACTATGATTTGTATTAAATGTAGCATTTTATTAATATTGCTTCTTCTAAGGGTTTTTATACTCTCTTTTTAAATGGCCTATATAAATATTCACTTTTAAAAAAATAATAAGCTGCCATATCGAAGCATTTAATAATCGAGTATTTGATTGGTTGGCATAATTAACAGGCGCCAGAATTTAAATAATTAAAATTAAAATTGTATACAAAAAGATTTAATTCTCTTATTTAAAAATGATGAAATAATCTTGTACGTTAAAATTAATTAAAAATCAACCATACAGAAAATTTTAATCATAACCCAAAAAACAAAATATATTCAAATCTTTAATATTAGATGTAATCTAAAACATAAACTCAATATTTTGCAAAAACCAAATTAAAATAAATATATATATCAATATATTATTGAAAAAATGAAAGAAACAGATATTCGTCAATTCTCGGTATCGACATTTTACAGCCCAGGCCGGACCGCAATTAATCTTTTTCTTAATCACTTTCGAACGAGGTTAATTACACCTACACGTATATATAAAACGAGGCGCCGAGGGGCTCCGTGCTTCGCGTAAATAATAAAGGGAGCAAGCACTCTCTTACATCTATACCGTTATATACTTGCCAATCTTCCACGAGTGCGCGCACGGGTTCATTATCTTTATCAATCTTGCTCTCTTCTCTCTGCCTCTCGTTCTCGCGCTGCGGCGGCGCGACGACGACGACTCGTCCTTCGTGACCATCTTTGGCTTACGTAAAGACCCGCCGAAGTGGAGCCGCGGTAAAAGGGTCGGACGAAAGCGACCGAAAAAGGTGGAAGAGACTGCGGGGAGTAAAAAAGAGAGAGGGAGAAAGAGAGAGAGAGAGAGAAAGGTCCGGAGATGACGTCGAGCAACTGAAGCAGGGAAAGATCGACGACAGCGCGGATGAAAACGAGGTCCTGCAAACAACGCGTTTTGTGACCGCTTCTCTCTCTCTCTCTCCCTCTCCCTCTCTCTCTCTCTCTCTCTCTCTCTCGCCTTATAGCATATACAGATGCATCGATATGTGTGGGTCGTTCTTTTTCACTAAGCTCCATCTTTTGACTTCTTATCTCGGCTCTTATGCAGTACAAGTGGACGGGTATGCATGCGAGTTCTTTCTTTAAAAGTCGACGCACAGCCGAAGCATTTAAGGATAATGATGTACAAGGGACGCGTGCTACCTTTAAAATCGGATTTCTCTCGTTCTGCTCTGCAAGCATCCTGTTTCTGAAGACTAATATTCAATAAGGAAATGTTGTATTTCAATTTCATTTCTTGTACCCAAAGAATCAACAACTTGATTATTAAAAATCACTCTCTGTTTATTTTTAAATGTTTACATGAAAAGTGGGACTCGTGAACTACGAGATTCCTCTGCGATTTAAGGTATAAATAATCACGACAACCTAAAAATATTAATTGAGATAAATAAAAATGTGATCTATGTATGCCCATACTTTTTTTTTCTTTAGTTATTACTAAAGAAGTTACCTGCTAGAGCAAACGTTTCATCAATTTCTCGTCGCATAAGTTCTAGAATATCGCAAACACCCTCATACCCTCCGCAAGCCAAACCCCAAATGATAGGTCTTCCAATGAATACCTGTGAATAATAAAATTAGAGATGGATAATTGCAATTATTTTTAAACTTCTTACCATCCTGGCACCCATTGTTAGAGCTTTAACGACGTCTAATCCTTTTCGCACTCCACCATCCAGATAAATTTCCACTGAATCTCCCACTGCAGCTGCAATCTCCGGTAGAACTTCAATCTAAAATTACAATTAAATAATTGAATTTAAAATTAAATGCATCATTTATTTTATAGACTCATGGAATCTTCTTTCATACAGAAGCAGGCACGCCATCAAGTTGCCGACCGCCATGGTTGGACACTATGATCGCTTTGGCTCCATGAGTTGCAGCCAATTGTGCATCCGCTGGCGACAAAATACCTTTCACAACGATCGGTAAATGCGTAATGCTGTAAATAAAACAATTACTTGAATTTGTATTTAATGAAACTGATATGATGGAAATTCAAACATTTAATATCTAATGAATGGCTACTTACATTAAAAATTTGCTATAAAATGGGAACTTTCTTTCTTCAATTTCTAACTCCTAGTGATACGATTTTTCCCTTATTATTCGAACATTTAATAGATTGAAAAATAGAAATATTTTGAAAATTTGTATAAACTTTTTCTTGAGTATTTCGAAGGTATTAAAACTGATCGGTTAATGCAAAATGGGTATAGTGAAAGATTTGTTATTACAATGAGGAGAAAGAGTGAGAGAGAGAAAATCTAATGTCAATAAATATACATTCTATGTGAAACACAAAATAACTGCTGTAATAAATGTTCTTTCTTTCTGCGTGTTATTTATACTTAGTAAGTTATAAGTTGTAGTTAAATGCCGTAAAATTCAACGATAAGTCTGTAAGTAATCTTAAAACGAATATTTTAAACGTATTGTATTTTGTTTCCAATCTATTAAGTAAGTATGCGAATAACGAGAGAAAAAGCATTTCACCATGACCATTATAGTTGTCCATTTTTCCTACTCATTTACTAAAACTCTATTCCATTAAAACACCATTTCGCAATAGGCGGATTTCCTTCGTCTACTTTTCTACTTAATATTTCGGCTAACAAAGACCCTTATCCAAATTTTTTTGTAATTTAAAAGTATAACAAATTTAAAAATAATGATACCTTTTCAGCCATTCAATATCCTTCCATGTTAGAGAGTCGTCGATATTTTTCTTTACATACTTTAAAAGATCCTCGTCTGAGAGTGGACTTGCAAAATAATTTTTGAAAATACCTAATCTTTAAAATGAAGACAAAATCGTAATATTAAAATTAAGATCGAAGATAAATTTAGACAATTTTTAAAAGTAAATTCTAACTTAAGATGATCTTCACTCTCTGCAATCACGAGATTGCGTTGTTTTGACATAGGCATTATGGCATTGTCCACTGTAACTACAACAGCTTTGAAATCAGCTTTCTCAGCCTGTCGGACTGCGTATTTTGTAAGTTCTCGATCCTTACTAATAGATAATTGTATCCATTTAATAGCATTGGGAGCAACTTCTGCTACTTTTTCGATTGTACTATTAGAATAGGCGGATAAAATAAATATAGTCTTCGCCGTTTCTGCAGCTGAAAATTCCTACAAATTAGTTGTATAAACTTTATTATATACAAATGTAATATAAATTACCTCTAGCAGTGGCGGCTTCTCCTTCAGGATGTGCCCATTTTTGCTTTCCTGTTGGAGCAATACCCAATGGCATTGAAATATGTTCTCCAAGAATAGTTGTACTTATGTCTCTGTCAGATACATCGGTCAGCACTCGTGGAACAATACAATATCTGAAATTATATGACTAACTCATTATATTGAGTTAGAAGTAACAATTGACTATAATTTATATAAATTCTTTTCAATATCAATACTTATAGAAATAAGAATATCATAAATTATTTGTATTATTAAAATTTCTTTTCAGACAGCCAATGTATACAAAATATTTGTTTGCTAAAAATTGTAAAAAGTAATTTTTACAACTTTTCGGCTTCTATTCGTAAATTCTAAATTATCAGTTTTACGTATATATGTTACAGGCCTTTTAAATGCATCAACATTCCGCTTCAAAGTTTCTCCTGTGCCTGATCCATTGCTGAAAAAGTTTCTTGCTTCTGGGCTTAAAACTTTAGATGCAAATTTTTCAAAATCATGAACATTCCTAAGATTTTCCATGTTATCACTAAAAATTATAAAACATATTAAATAATTTTATTCGAAACTCAGCACATTGTAACAAAATTCATACGAAGATAAGATTATCGAATGATTGAACAATTTGCCATGTACATAAAATATTTTAATCGAATCAGTGATGATTGGAAATATTCTGTTGATTATTAAAATAATAATAGTCTATCTAAATTGTTACGTAATATGTTAATTATATTGTAAATGAATTAAGTGGATAAATTTTCATACCTCAACAATTATTTACTTTCGTTTATGAGTACGACTCTGAAGCTAAATGCAAATGCACGAAGTGGTTATTGCACTCTATCCTAGTCTTGTTTACACACCCTTGAGTCACATTCAGACAATTCGTTCTTCTTTCATCTCCTCTTCAGTCGTATTTCTTCTCTCTCACTCTTTTGTCTTTGCAGCTTTTAGTCCAACATTAACACAGGCGACAAGGAAAAGCCACTACTGTCTACTCGTAAACACACGCTGCTGAGGAACGTTTATGAGCACCTCAGCTGGTAGCGTGAGACGCCTGGCTCCCTGGCTGTCGATGACTCGTTATCTCTGTCATAGCGATTAGCATATCTCACCTTCGAAATTATGTTTTCGATGTATCTGGCACTGAATAGTTTAATCGTCTGGAATAATAATCGCAAAGAGGGGGTGGGGAGAGCTCACGCTTTCTTAAAAGCTTTTATGTCTAGGTATACTTTATCGAAAAATAATCATTAATCTTAGATATAATTATTGACTCGACCAGGGTGGTAATGGCTATTTATGAGAGTGTGTTAGATACAATTTATACGGTAGATCACTGAAATTTATATACCATATAAGCCACTCATAAAATGGAGTCATTCATATTTTAATCATGCAGCAGTATTGCTTGGAAACTTGTAAAAAATAATAATTTAACTTCTTAGCAACATCAAAGGATCCTTGAAGTCAGGCATATTTAATCCGTTAATAATGAAACCAGATAACATTGTATAAAAGTAGAAGTAACGAGTTTAAAATAAGAATTATTAAAAAGTGAATTCTATTTTGTAGCTGTTGTGAAGTTGATAGTAGTAGCGGTTAAAACGGGGATCAATTTCGTAAAAATCTTGAAATCAATAAAAATCAAATTTTTTGATAGCCACAGTAAAAATTATTTTATCGAAAGCATTAACATTTATCGCTTTGGCTGCAAAAATCACTGAACGGATTAATATTACAAAACTTATAAAAATTCTCCATATTTACACCGGGTAACGCATAAACCATGACGCAATTTCTCATACGCACGTTATCTTCGCGTCACGCATGACTTATAATATATCATATTATCAGCATCGGCGTTTATTTCCACTCTGGCAAACTGACTTCTCATTCCGATAATCCGCGATAGCGATCGCGACCGGTCTAAACATCTTGCCGCCACGTAGACATTTAAATGAACACCGCTTAAAAATTTCCATTCCCAAGAGCTCGAAAGTCGATCGCGTATATAGTCCCGCAAATTAATTACTGGCTCACGAGTCAGTAAGAGACCCGCCTCCTCTGCTTCTCCGACAGTCATCGCGACGAAAAAAGGAAGAGGCGTGCTACCATTACCCATCGAAGTCCGTTACCCGCACACCTGAAATATCGCGCGTATACCGCTCGCGTGTATATGCGAATATATAGTATATATACGTATATACACGTCTTTAGGTATCGCTGCTCGGGAGGAGAAAAGAGAGAAGAAACGACGGTCCCCGGAACTCGCGAACGCAAAAGCTATATATATGTACATCGTACTGTAAGTACAGACGGCACGTGAGATAAAAGGTAAACGGGAGTCACGTATACACGCGCCGCTGCCTCATTTCTCATTCCACGTAGGAAAACTTATGTGATGGATGACATTGGCTTTTGAAGCCTGCTTTCGACGGCGCGCGTTTTATATTGTGAAATGACCCGCTTCGGGAATCTCGTGCGCGCGCGCTTCAATATAGTCGCTATAGTGGCCAGAACGACACACGGTCGAGAACAGGTTCGCGACGAAACCCTGGTGGATTTGCCTCTGACAAGGAGCCGCGACATTGTAATGAACGCTTCTCGAGAGTGGCTCGGGAGTTTTGTAATTCTTGTCGTACCGCGTTTTGAATCGCGATTTACATGGATGTCGTGTTTGTCAGAAGCCAGATGGACATCTTTGAGGTTGATTTTATAACTCTCTTAAGAATTGACCATATATACTCATTCTTCATTTATTTCGTTTTTCTAAAGAACGCAATTTTTTTGAAAATAAGGAATGACTCGCTGTAATTTCTCAGCACGAGAAACAAGAGTAGAACCATATTCAGAGTGTGCATATATTTCTGCGTGCAGAAATGATCGTTGAAATTGAGACGAGAGGCCAACAATGCACTGTATGTGTATTCACCCACAACGCAATCTCGCAGTCATCAGCGTTAATAAAAACGAACGAGCGGCCGCAAAGCTTTATCGTGGCATCGAGGAATAAAAATATCTCTGGCCCATCTCTCTCTCTCTCTCTCTCTGTCTCTCTCTCTCTCTCTCTCTCTCTCTCTCTCTCTCTCTCTCTCTCTCTCTCTC
>JAYJLV010000056.1:6344546-6392421 GCA_036873485.1 Torymus texanus
CTCTCTCTCTCTCTCTCTCTCTCTCTCTCTCTCTCTCTCTCTCTCTCTCTCTCTCTCTCTCTCTCTCTCTCTGGAGTCTGGCCTCTCTTGCGCACACTATGAACGGAAAGCCTAGGCCTATAACATCGCACATTGCTCGTGTTCTACCCACACACGTACGCACTCATACATACAGATAGAGGCGGCGTGATAACGCGTAAGTGTGCAAGTATATACAACATACGTGCATATACGCGGAAAGAGAGCGCTCGACGCTCTCGTGCTTTCGCTATACTATCGATTCCCGCCGAAGATTCCCGAGGTGCGTACTCGCCGCCGTGCCGCCGTCGCGCTGGAGCTGTCAGTGACGTATAGCCCGTCGTCGTCGGGAGAGTGAGAGGTTCGACGTGTGTGTGTGTCTCGCTCGCGCTGGCTGGCTTTGAGGAGAGCACCTGCACACACGCCGGGGCAGTGAACTAGGTACATATCAGTGCGTGAACGGAAAACTAGCGGTTTCGAGTTGGAGCTAAGGGTTAAGCGTCTTCTGGGAAGGAGTTATAGTCCTATACTCTGTGGTGAGAGAGAGAGACGGAGAGAGTTTTAGGTTAAAAGCCTTCGGTTGTCTCAATCTCTCTCTCACTCTCTCCCTCTCTCTATCCTTGTCCGACTGTGCACGAAAGCGACCGCTACTACTACTACTTTCTTCTGCTCCGCGCGCGCCCTCGGCTCCTGTATAGGCTGTAAGTAGTGTGAGTAGCGGACTTTGAGGAACCGGCTGAGTTACTTCAGTAGGCCGGAGATTCGTCGCAGTGTCCTTGTGCCTGATGAACACTCAGCTCGTCAATTTCATCAAGCGATAGGGACACGAGAGCTGATAGAGAAAGAGAGAGAAAGAGAGAAAGAAAGTCAGTGTTAAAGGGGCCGTACCCGTGTATATCCACCTATACTCTCGCGTGTGTGCGCGCGCGCGCCCCTTCTACGCTCTGTCTGCGCGCCTCTGCCCCCGCGCGCGTGAGATCGCGGCTGAATCGAACAACATTGATTTCCTCGCGTGCGCGGTCTCTGCACCTGTCGTCTGTGCGTCCAGTGTATATACCTCTATGAGCGCGCGCTCGCGCGTGTCTATAGGTACGCGATTTCCAATCCTTTCGACGTTATCCTATATTATTAATTATTAATATATACCGCCTCTCCCTCTATCTTCCTTTCTCTCTCGTATTAAGTAGAAAAAGTCGTGAGTTAGCGAGTGGCCGTTACGCGCGTATATAACTCGTCCCCCCCAAGCTCTCTATAGTTGAGGTTTGCCCTCTTCGTCGTTTGCATATACAGTACATACATAGTGCCTGCGGGGCTAACTCTTTCGCTTGTCTCGACTACTTCTACAGGGCCGGAGAGCAGCAGCCGTCCTCCCGATTATCTCCGCGTAGTAGTGGCCGCTGTGGGAGCGACGAAGAGAGAGAGAAAGAGAGAGGGCAAGAGGAAGAAATCGATCGCTGGTAGAGCGCAGCGGCAGCGGCAGCAGCAGCAGCAGCTAGAGAGAGCCTAACCTTGAAGGAGTTAGAAATGCAGCTGTCAAGCGCACGCCCCTTCTGAGCCGCCGGCAAGGAGCTGCGAGGTAGAAGACGAGAGAACGAGGATTCGAAGAAGACGACCGCTGGCGACCCGGACGAGGTCGCCCGTCTGCCGAAGAGCGGAGCATACCGTGAGCCAGGATGACCAGCCCAATTACTCCGGGTAAGTGGATGCTGATATGAGCTTATGTGTATACCATGTAAGAGGATCACTTAATAATCAGTATTGAACAGCACTTAAAAATCAATGCTGTTTTTTAAGGAAAGATCATTTTGTGCATTTACAGCTTTTTGTAAAAGTTTTAATCTCTGATATGTATGAAATAAAGGAGTTATCAATGTTAACTTGTGTGGGTGTGTGTATGTATATATGAATTTTATATTTTGGAGTACTGGAAAGCATTATTGATTTTTGGTAACATAGCAAGTAAAATAGAGTTTTAATGCTTGCATTTGAAAGTACTATCATGACCATAAAATATTTTAAACTACATTATTGATACTTTGTAGTTTTATAGGCACTTGAATATCTATTTGTCTAAAGGTATTTTTGTTTATCAAATAAGTTAAATAGTCTTGTGACTTCTTCTATCTTCAATCTTTTATAGTATTGTTGCAGTGTAAAAATATTTTAAATGATCACTTGTTTTTCAATTAGGTACTGACCCATGGGTGATTCAAGTACATGAACGAGCTCGATATCAACAACAGTTTGATTCACTCAAACCTATAAATGGAGTTGTTACAGGAGTACAAGCAAAAGATTTTTTCTTACAATCACAACTTCCTCCACCAATACTTGGAAAAATATGGTAGAATATCATATTATATTCATGAATTTAGTATTGCAATTGGTGTAAACTTTTATGTACTTTTAACATTCATCTTACAGGGCATTATCAGATACAGATTCAGATGGAAAAATGAACATCAATGAATTTAGTATTGCATGTAAGCTTATCAATTTAAAATTGAGAGGTTTCGAAGTACCACCATCATTACCACCATCCTTAGTGAGAAGTCTACAATCACTTGCAGGTATATTGTTATTTTTCTTAAAAAGGACTTAGAAAACTAGGTATTGAAATTTCTTGTTTCTTTCGCTATTATTTTATCAGAGGTACGAATGGAACTTTTGCTGTATCTTTACATATAAATTAAAAAAAGTTTTTTCTACCCATTGGTTATACTTATAATCACATTGACTTTAATAAAAATTTAACAAATATGTAATTGTGTGATTACAGCAAGTCAAGGAATCACGAGTCCTGCAGCAGTTTCACCAGTACCTACAAATGTATCTCCAATCCCAAATATTGCTGGTATTCCACGACCTACAGCAGCTATGCCTGCAGCACCTATGCCTGTAGCAGCTATGCCAACAATCATACCAAAAATTGGCCCACCAAATGTTCCAGGTAAATTATTATTCTCTTTATAGAATATTCTGTAACTGTTTCAAGTAAAGAGAACATGCATTTAAATTTTTTCCCATTGCTTAATTAATGAAAAATTGGTAGGTATTTCTTTGAATATAATGTGTAATTAACTAAAATTAAAATTATCAAATCTGTAGCAGGAGGATGTGATAGTAGTTATCAGTGATATTAATTCAGTTTGTATTACAAATATTAAATTGAAAATGCCATAATATTGTTAGAAAAAATAAATGTGGAAAGGCAAATTTTGGAAGGTCAAATACTTTATAAATATTTATTATTGTTGAAATAGATGGTTGATAGTGTTTTAAGAAAGGCAAAAAAGATAACTTATTTACCAATTTTTCAGATTTTACTTATTCATATATCTGCAAAGTAAATATTCAACTACTATTGATTGAAATAGTATGATTAACAAGCAAATAACATCCCCATAATTACATGAAATCAAAGTAGATTAGTTTAATTAACCGAAATATTGAAATACTGTTCACTTTCATGCATCAGAAATTATCATGTACATTGTTTGCTATTCTACTTATAAATAAGCATTTTTCTCAAAATTTTAATTTTTCACAATCTTTGCAAATACTTTACAATTCTTTTTCTGTTTTCATATATATATATAACATTTAATAATTTACATACTATCGTACACTATTGCATTTTCTAATGCACTTATTTACAAAATCTATAAGTATTATAAAGAATGCATTATCTTTAGCTGAAATTTTTTAATATTATTTTGTGCACCATCAAATTTATTAATAAAATATACTTTTGTACTCTAAACTTTGATATTTCTACTACTTAAATACTTATATAATCACTAACTAACTTAATGTGGTAATAATTATATCAACAAAAAATAAAAAAAAAACATTTATATTTGAAATAAGATATTAAAATGTTATGAAAAATGCTTGTTATTCACCAGCTTTTTAATAATTAAAATCACCTTAGATTATTAGAAGAATTTGCATAGATTATAGAGGAAAAATGTATAGAATTTTGTAAGTTGCACCTGATACGTATATATATATATATAAAACAAAGAATCCGGTATATATCACACACAGCATTGCACCAAAGTAAACAGCCTGTACCTGCGAATACACCTGCCACGACTAATACACCGTCAAAGATCCCTCCTGCTCGCCCACCACCTATTAGGGCCGGTACGTTGGTGTCCTCGTGTGCAATATTTCTGTGGCAGCTCATTCTCGAATTTTGATTGTCAAATTGCCTGCTTCAATTGATCTCTCAGCATTTTATTCATTCTTTTTTCCTTTTCATTTTGTATCATCCAGTAATACTACCTTATGGTTCATGGTTTACGTTGAAAGAATTGATATATCTCTGTAAGAGGCTTAATATGTCAGTACTCTTCTCTTAGACATTTTTGATTTTGTTTCTGTTTTGTTCATTGTATATGTTGACATATATATTTCATGTACATATATATTTTTGGTAAATATGTTTTGTCAAAAGATTATTTTATTTGTTTTGTAGATAAATAATAAAATCATTTATTGTTATTCAATATATGATATATATATATAATATAAAAAGTAGATTGCAGTTGTAGTAGGTTGAGCATCTTTATATATAATTTTGATAAGAGTATTTAGTTAACAGAGGAGATTTCATTTAGATATATTTACTATAATAATAGGAAGTGATGTAAAATTGATCATGAATCTAATCCAATCGCAAATTTAGAGGATCACTAAATATACTACATCAATCATTCATGAATTTTTATGTTGAGTCTTCATTGCTTACAAAGCAGCTGCATCTATGCGCCAGTACAATTTTGCTGCTAAATATATGCGTTTTTTCATCAAATTTTAAAGTTGCAAATTTAATTTTCCAGATGCTGCAAAAGTGCAGGAAAAATCTTATTGCAAAAAAGTTTCACTCATCTGTTGATTTCAACAAATTCCACTATTTAATCTTAACTTGTAATAAGTGATAGTTACTTTACAATATATACCCCGTGAAACTTTTTACAATATTTTTTCTCAACAGATTTTTCTCATATATGAGCATGCTTTTATGATAAAAATTTTTCTTATAGGGAAAAACTGAAGGTAAAATCTAAAAATTAAAATACTGTTAAAAATTAAAAATAATTGGAAGATATTTTTATTTTGTATAATCAATAATTTTATAACTGTTTATTATAAAACTCATGTAACAATTTACTTTAATTAATGAGACTAACAATGAGCTAATTAAATTTGTATGTATTAGACAAAAATTTTTCATAGGGGATTTGTTAATTGACATTGAATGAATTTAAATTTATCAATTTAGATACAATAGTAATTTCTTCCTGAAGCTTTGCTTTTTATAAAATTGTTTGCAATATGTGCCAAAATTATTAAAAGATTTATGTAATTATTTTCGTTTTTAGATTTTATAATTATCTAATTTTTAAAACGCAGATTAATCAACTTGATCATTTTAAACATTCTAATCAACTATTGATGGAAATCTGTTTTAATAATTTTCAATATTCTGAGTTATTCACTTGAATCACTTCTGTTTTACTGCTTAACGCTTCTGCGATTTTTTCAATGCTGTGTTTTCTGTGCTGCACTAAGGAGACCTCACTGCTAAGGTCGAAAGTGGTGCTACTCCGCAAAGACCTACACCTCCCGACAGTATTGGTATGTTTTACAGATGTCAGCGCGTTTCACATAGACAAAATGTTGTAGAGAATTGAAAAAGGATAACTATGCAAATGATAATGATGTTAATCTAGAGATGTGGATGTTCGCATTGTGGTATAGAAAGCATTCGAAAAGGAAAGGTTCAATTGATAAATATAGGATATAGAATTTTGAACTCTTACATTAAGGAATTATAATATAAGTATTTCCATACTTTCAAGATTAGATAAGTTATAGGTGTGTGAATTTTATTGAAAAAAATTTAGGAAAATATTGAGTTTTATCAACAATGGTCCTATTTGGTAATAAAATAATTGTGTGTCAATGAATTTTTCTCTGTGTATACAATTTTGTATTTCCTGATGTTTTTATTAGTAGTTTAAATAAGTATACTTGATGACCTTAACTGAGGTTTTTAATGCTTTGCCTTTATACATATATTTTTAATGTTGATATAAATATTGAAGTAATACAAAATAATGTCTTTGAACTTACCAAAATATTAGAATTGTGATTGTGTAATATTTGCTTGATAATTGTGTCCTTTTATGTGTACAGTCTGTAAAACAGTGGTTCTGCCTTATAAACATGTATCTGGTATTAAAATCATTAGATACAAATTTTTCATTTTACTATTTAATTTTATTAAGATTAAAACATGATTCTATATTTGATAAATATATATCTATGTTATATTAAAAATATATTTCTTTGAATTTGCTTGGTATTTTACAGTTTTTTCAATATGCCAAAGCACTGTTTCTAAAATTTTATTTTGCTAGAGCTTATTTATTTTGAAAGAAAGCACATATTAAAGTTTATTTTTCAATAGGAGCTGGATTTGTCCCAACAACTGGACCACCAAAACCTCAACCACCATCATTTCCAAATAGTCCTGTAGCAGCTGCATCACCTGTTAAACCTCCTATGGTACAGCCAATGATGCAGCCTGGAGTTATGCCTATGGTTCAGCCTATGGTTCAACCTATGGTCCAACCTATGGTTCAACCAGGTGTTCCACCAGTTCAAATGGTGCAGCCAATGACAACATCAGTTTCTAACGCAGGTAAATTATATTTCATAATGAAAATATTTTCAATTTAATAATTTCTTTTAATTAAGCCTCTTGTATATAAAAGAAAATTTCATAAGTGAAAATAATATAATGAAAACAATAAATACAGTTTCTACATCGATGCCTCTTTCTTTACAGATTTATTCGATCTTTTAATGTCAGAAGGTACATATGTGGTGAAAATAAACAGTACAGACTTAATAATTTAATATTTTATAACAGGCTTAACATAATTTGCTATTCCAGTATTATTGTTTATCACTCGTGTTGTCATTTTGTGCTAAAGCCAATTTTCTTGCAGGTAGTTTATAGCATTTAGTGACTTACAGCTTAATTGCAAGTTTTTTTTTATAACTAATGTCCTATTGTCCGTGTAACGTTTTTGATTTTTATAAAAGCAGGAAAAATTTTCTGTGATATATTTTATGTGTAATATATATATAAAAAAAAAAAAAAAATTAGTGTGCTAAATTTGCAGAAACGCCAGAGCTTTGATAAAATTTTGAAGTGCATTTATTAAAGTTTTATAATTTTGTGAGCTTTAACGACAAATGTGGAAGTTATTATTTAACAATTATATAAGTTAAATATATTTATCATTAGGTACACCTCCAATTGCATCAGTGGCACCTATAGCTCCAATGAATACAGTACCAGCACCAACAGCAGCCTTTACCATGGGACAAACAGTACCAATGCAACCTATACAAACTGGCATAATTCCTCCAATGCCTATAGCTCCTACCGCAATACCTCCTGTCATGCAAACAGCTACTGGTGTGTACAAAATTAAAGTAATTTAATAAGAAGTTTTTTAATTAATAATATTTTTTTATGTTTTCCTAGGGAATGGCATGGTAGGAACAGTAGCAGCTGCACCAACTATAACACCACCAGTGACCCCGTTACCTGCAAGTGCTACTGGCATGAATGGTAGTATCATACATACACCAGTGTCAACAAGTACACCTCTAAGCACAACTGCCAGGCCTCCAAGCATAGACAGAATGGGATCAGTAGACTCTCAACATAGTCAACATAGTCAGCATTCCGTTAGTTCACCACAAGCTGCTGAATGGGCTGTACCATACCAAACAAAATTGAAGTATACTCAACTTTTTAATACATGGGATAGAACAAGATCTGGCTTTTTATCTGGACCCCAAGCTCGAAATATTATGGTTCAGTCTCAATTGCCTCAGCAAATTCTTGCTGATATTTGGTAAATTTTTTTTTATAATACCTAAACATATATTAAATAACATTAAAAACTAACTTCATTTTTTACTCGTAATAATATATTTTCAATACAAAGCACGGAAAATGCATTTAAGCTTTGATCAATTTTAATTTTAGGGGTTTAGCTGATATGGATTCAGATGGTCGTTTAGGCTGTGAAGAATTCGTTTTAGCAATGCATTTATGTGACATGGCAAAGGCTGGTGAAGTTATTACAAAGACTCTGCCACCAGATCTTATCCCGCCTACGTTTAGACGTCAACGACAAAGTTCTGTTTCTTCTCAGGGTGTTCCTGATAATGTAGATCCCTTAGCTGGTATGCCTCAGGTAAGATTAACAAATAGATCATTTATTTTTAACTATGGTACAAATGAATCAATAATTATTTATTTTAAATAATTGTACTTTTATTTTAAATTTTGCAGACATCATTTGAAGACAAAAGAAAAGAAAACTTTGATAAAGGTCAAGCAGAATTAGATAGACGACGAAAAGCGCTACTAGAGATTCAACGGAAAGAACAAGATGAACGGGAACGAAAAGAAAGAGAAGAAACCGAAAAACGAGAAAAAATAAGGTAAGAAAAATATCAAAGTGATGTGAGATCTCAGCGTTACTAATGATTGTACTACAGCGTGTAAGGGATATTTTCTAAAAATTTGAAATTGTAAGAAAAAAAACGGCTATGGGTATAGGATCATCTCAAAAACAATAATATATTTTGGTGATAAATTAAACTTATTTTATCATCAAAATTTTAGATTGGAGCAAGAAAGGCGTCGTCAAGCAGAACTGGAACAACAAATGTTAAGGCAAAAAGAAATCGAAGAAGAGAAAGAAGAACAAAGAAAACGTGCCCAAGAACAAAGAGAAGCTGCAAGGAAGTAAGTATATTTAAAGTTCTATTTACAAATTTTCCTTCATAATATACATTTTGCAGAGAAATGGAAAGACAACGTCAATTAGAATGGGAAAAACAAAAATCACAAGAACTGCAAACGCAAAGACAAAAAGAACAAGATGTCCTCCTTAAACTGAAAGCAAAAAATCAATCTCTAACGATTGAATTAGGCTCATTGGTAATTCATACTGTGCCTATACATTTTTAACTAGTATGTAAGATTTTTATAACAGTTAATACGATTTCTTTTTAGAATGAAAGAGTGAAAGAACTTTCTCAAAAAATCTGCGACACACGTGTAGGTGTATCCACTGTAAAAACGACAATTGATGGGATGCGAACTACTCGTGACCAACAACTTCAAGAGATGACAGCATTGAAAAATAAATTACGCGAACAAAATCAACGATTGCTTGCCGTCAGTCAAGAAAAGGCAAGATTAGAAGCGAAAACAAAAACACAGGATGTAGCAGGTCAAGAGGCACAGAAATTGGCTCTTGCCAACAAACAGATTACAATAAAACAGTTAAAAGATAAACTAGTAGATTTAGAAAACGAAGTCAAAGAAAAAGAAAAAGAAGTCGAAAACAGCAATAAACAACTAGGTAATGAAATAAATGTATATTCACTCTCATTAATCTTTTGTTTATTATAGTATTACTACTTATCTATTCAATTTAATTTTTTTATAATTTGTCTATTGTTTTTATTTTATAATGTAATAGCATAGTTTTAATGTTAGTTGGTTATTTTGAAATATACTTAGTTTGTATCTCGGATTTTTTTAACAGAGGAGTTGCAGCAAGAGATGGAAACCGTTTACGTCAATTGCGTTGAGTTAAACGAAAAATTCGAGGAGAAAAAAGCAAAGGTCTTGGAAATGAAACAGAGTACAAATCAAGGCAACTTTTCTACTTCAGCGTGGGGAGAAGATGCCTGGGGAGATTCAACAACAGCTGAGGTTGATGTTGATTCATGGCCTGTAGACACTGCAGCACCGACAACACAAGTACATGAAGAAGATACGAGCGGTGTCAAGAAATACAGAGCACTCTATGAATTCGTCGCAAGAAACCAGGATGAAATTTCCTTCCAGCCTGGAGATATTATTATTGTAAGTTAATTGATTAATTATTTATCGGTACTGTTATAAATCAGTGTAAAATAATTTAAAATTTTAAAATTAGGTACCGCCAGTACAAAATGCTGAACCTGGTTGGATGGCAGGAGAAATTAGAGGTCATACGGGCTGGTTTCCAGAATCCTATGTTGAACCTATTGATGTTGGCACTAGTACAGCCGGTGATGCTTTTACACATCAGGATAGCATAGAAAAACGAATGTTAGAGTAAGTATTAAAACCTAATTTGGAAGTAAAAAGAATCATTTCCTAAAACTAAAAAAACATTATTTGTTAAAAAATATAATATTTTGCAGAGGGATTGCAGAAGTTCCTGAAAATGTGTCGGACGCTGGTTCTGCTGTAGGCGAAGGTCCATACGTTGAACCCATTACACCTAAATTAGGTGAAGGACAGCTGTGTAACATTACTGCATCAACTCTTTACCAATATCGGCCTACGACTGAGCAACACCTTTCCTTCAACAAAGGGGAAACCGTTACTATTAAAGAACAACAGGTAAATGATTTAAATTTAATTTTAGTGTAAGAGCACTGATAGGATCATAATAAAACAAAACTAATTTTTTACTGATCAGGATGTCTGGTGTTACGGCGAATCGACTGCTGGTAATGTGGGGTGGTTTCCAAAATCTTACGTTAAAATGGATATTACAAATGGTCAAAGTGCGACGGCTACCGCAGAAGGCCTTAATGAGTATTACATGTCACTGTATCAATATGACTCCAATGAATCTGGCGATCTGAATTTCAATCAAGGCGAAATCATTATGGTCATAAAAAAAGATGGCGATTGGTGGACTGGTGTCATAGGGGACAAAACTGGTATCTTTCCATCAAACTACGTTGAAAAATACGATATGCCAGATCAGGTAAGATGCGCCTTTATGATTTTTTAATACAGGGTGTCTACTTATTTTAAAATATAAAATATTTTAAGATATTTTCTTTTCTACAATTTATGTATCCCGATGTTAGCACTTGTGCACTTTCCTTTTCATCTTATAAAGCACATATGCACAGTTCTATTTTATGTCTCATAATATGAAAAAGGAAATTATATTTTTATATTTGAATTTATGAGTAAAATTGAATCAAAATACTATATATAAAATGGGTTTATGCCCGTACAATTATGAAATAAATAAATATACGTATTGGAAATATTTTCTAAATATTATGATGGTAGACACCCTGTCCGCTTTTTGTGATTTATGCTGTAACCATCAGTAATGTTTTCATTTTACGTGTTCACCTTCACACCTGTGTTGTACTCTTTCTCCTAGACCACTGCAACTCAAGACACAGAAAAAGTTAATAGTCAACAAGACGGTTTAAGTAATGCTGTTGACACTGAAATTATAACACAAGATAAACCAGTGCGTATGCCTACTAATATAATTAACTTTAAATTACAATGATCGATTCAGATTTTAATATGAACTTTCTAATAATTGAAACCGAAGGCGGTGTCACACTAAAACTATTGCCGACCAAATAAATTTCGCAGTTTCTAGGCCACAAAAAAAATACATTCAATAATATAAAATCGAAAAAACTTGATCTGACTTTGACAATATTTTATCATTCTAGAAAAATTTTAAAACAATATGAATTGGTTTTTATGTAAAATTTAAACAGAATTTTTAAATTCTGGTAGTAGCATTTAGTGATTTATAAAGAAAAGGCTTAAAAAGTGAATTGTTGATTAAAGTAAATAAAGAATCGATCATTGGCATACCTACCCCTTACTTATAATCATGTTAAATTGAATATAATATATAAATGTTATAACCCCTGTAAGCTAATGTATGTCGTATAGTTTTATGGCGTAATTAATCGCTAAACACTTGTATCGTTTTCTTTCACGTTACTCATTCCATAATCAAAAGCAGCAAGAGAAAACAGCTGAACAACTTGAAGAAGAGATTGCAGAAGCTGAAGATAGAGCAGAGCTGCCAGACTTTGCCGCCATGTCTGCGCAGCAGGTAACATCCTTATTCTTGCTTTCTAATATCTCTTCGAAATTCATTTCGATCATAAGTTTTCTGTGTATATACGTTTACATATTTATGTCTTTATGTATATAAAAATATCGTATACTCGATTGCGTTTAGCTTTTTTATAATATTCGAAAATCAATTGCTTTTTTCCGCGTGATCGTTGGGCGTGCTCAAATTCGACACGCATCTCTCGCTATGCGAATTTTGGACAACTATTGTTGGTTTTCTTCCTCTACTGCGACGTAGTACCCGAAGGTAAATGTGGAAAAAGAAGTTAAAACGCTTTATTGCTGTTGTTTTTTAATATTGTGCTTTTGTTTGTAGCCGACATGATTTTATTTTTACAATATGTAGTTGTAATAGCGTATTTTTAATATTATTGTAGTCTTATGTTATTTTCACATCTTATACTATTTATTTGGAATAGTATATATGTTTTTCGTTTTTAATATATTATATGTGAGTTAGGCTAATAATATTGTACTTCATGTAGCGAGGACGAAAACCTGAAATCGTGCAAGTTATTGCACCATACAAGGCAACGAGCGTTGAACAGTTGGATCTTCAAAAGGGTCAATTAATAATGATCCGCAAGAAAACAGAGTCTGGTTGGTGGGAAGGTGAACTACAGGTCTGTGCAGACTCAATATTTATATTTTTTTTTTAATTCAGTTGCTTAATTTTTATAATTCATTAATATTACTTTTTACAATCCAGGCTCGTGGAAAGAAAAGACAGATCGGCTGGTTCCCAGCATCGTACGTGAAACTTCTTACTAGCAGTAGTAATCGTAGCACACCGGTATCTCACAGATATCAGGATTCACCAACAATGGATCCATTTGCCGGTTCGTAATTTATTTTAATATATTTTTACTACACATAAAACTACACGATCCATCGTATTATACGAAACCTTATCAATCGGAGCTAAAAATTACTATGCAATATTTTTAATTGTATACTTATAAATCGACCATTATTGCAATACTAATTAATACACATTCATTTAACAGAGAAAGTGATGGCATTATATCCATATAAGGCACAAAACGAAGATGAACTCAGCTTCGAAAAAGGTGATGTTATTGTTGTCCTATCCAAGGATGAGGAATCGTGGTGGCGAGGTGAATTGAACGGCGCATCTGGAGTATTTCCTAGTAACTACGTATCGCCAATGTGTAAGTAGACTTTATGTATTCTTCTTTTATAGTATTAGTCGTTAGTTAGGTTTTGTATGATGAGTTTGAGTCTGTGTAATTTGCTTTTAATGTTTAAAATTGCAATTTAATATTTATTTAATAAATTTTGATTTTTATGATTTTTGTTTCTATTTACTCTTATGATTTCATATAAAATTTGGTTTAGTAAACATTTTGATTTAATGTAATTAGACAAATATTTGAATTGAAAATAAGACTTAAGCTCTTCAAAGACAACGTTAAATTATCTTACCGCAAACGAGTTGCCTTATTAAAATTAAGCAAATCGTAATTAATACAGATATAATATAACGGTATTTTGTTTCTAATAAACTACATTCATTCGCGCGATAAGCATTAATTTCGTTTTTAAAAGATTTATTTTAATCATTGCAATATCCATCGCTCCACGTAGTATAAAACCATAGAAAACGCTGAAGCTAAGATCTAATTGCGTTAAACTATCTCATCATTACCTTCTACAGAGTTTAATTTCACTTCACGTGCGAGTAAGAGACGATATATGTACCTCAATCCAGTGGCGTCAGTATCAATCGAATCTCAGCAAACGTTTATTAGGCCTCCATTATCTAATTGTGAATGGTTAACCAATCGGCACTCATACGTATACCCCTCGACTATTTATTCTAGACCGTGTGGTCCGCTCGAATACACATACAGCACTCTTTTACGATGATTTAACCGAACAGTTTCAAGCTTTAACGGTTCTCACGTATTATTTTACAATCATTGCTATCGCTAACCATTATTTTCTTTTGCCATCGTACAAGTTTTCATTGGGTTTATTTGAATTTTAACTTTGATGCGTTTATTCATGTAAAATTTATACGAAAAGAGAACACTATTTTGTACTTACTCGTCGAAAATCAGAGAGGGCGATGAATATTCTAGTCCTTTAAGCATACACATTTTAGGATTTATTTATTTGTTATTTTTTTTAAACTATTCGTCGTATATTTATAATATTAACGAAATAAATACAAAAATATTATTGCTTAATTAATGCTTCAAGCTCGTGTTCCTAACTGTGTATTCTGTAGATTTAGTGTTGATATTTGTACCTATTGACAATCGTAATCAGCGTGTTTGTCGAGTGTTTTGTTCAACCGTAATTATTTTATCGAGTAATTATCTCTATAAAAGCTTTGTGTAAATAATACAACTTGTATCGGTGTTACAATTTTCGCTTGTTCGTGGTTGCATGACTATTTTCATAATGCTTCACAATCCGCGAAAAACGTATTTTATTTTTTGTAGAATAAATTTTTTTATCGTAACGTACAATACAAATTACACACATTCATAGTCCTAAATTTGTGTATTATCTATCAAAGTTATGTTTGGTAAATCTTTCATTTATTTTACATTTTTCTAATATTTTTATTTATCTTACTAAATGAAAATTTAAATAAAAAAATATCAAAGTTATTGAAAGAAGAATTGAATATTTTTTCACGGATAGTGAATTCTGTTTGCAATATCACTCATCTCATTATTATATCATTATCGTCTCATTATTTAATTTTCGAAACGATTTTAATGGATGTAATTATGAAAATTAGATTAACAATCTTATTCTTAATATTAGTCATTTAAAACATACTATTCATAGAATTTTTAAAAAATGTGAAAAGTCGTGATGGAAAGTAGAAAGAAATCGTTCTTCGTTGTTGTGATTTAACTCGATTTTTTATATATTAATTAACATTTATAAATTATGTCGTTAACAACTAAGATTTTTAGATAATTAAACGTATGTTATAGAGACATTCAAAAGTTAGAATTTAGATTAGCTCTCAACCTTTTGTATCACATCTGAGAGAGGCTTTTATTGAATTTTCAAATTTAATATCGAATTTTGGTAGAAATAACTTTTTAAAATCATTATTATCTACATAACATTGTTAATCAATAAGTTGGAAATGGACTTTGGGAATTCACTTATTTGCCTTCCTCAAGCAATTATGTTCTCTGAGAAAAATACATGGTTGACTCAGTTAGAAATTACTAGTTATGATAGCTAAAGTAGAATTTTAAATGAGCTTTTTCGAGTAAAAAAAGTATCTTGTAATGAAGTTATATTGGTTTTATATAGTATGATATATTGTTTGATTTAAATAATGAGTGATATGTAAGTTTTGATTAAACTTAAATTCAAAGCAGAAGTTTTATATTTTAAAATTTTTTTATTTAAGTGAACAAGACGTGTTCTATTCTCTACACAGCCTCTATGCTTTTTATCCGAGTCAACTGCATGGCTTTTTTCACAGCGCACGAAATATTATTTTATATACTGTTGTTGTATCAAGGAAGTGGTTTCTCAGCTGATAATATATGATAAATTTAATATAAAATATCATAATTAACGAAAATTGTTAAAAATAGAAATAGACATTTTGTAATGTAATCTTCATAAATATAATACACGTGAATTTACTTAAAGTGATTTTACGGACAACTTTTCAATATTGCCTCATACTTCCGCCCAATTAAATAGAACAAATAATTGTACGGAAGCCACTTCGCTGATAGGACTCCCGTATATACACGCAGCGCAGCATTATTTTCCCCGTTACTAATGAATGTGTTCTTTCGCCTGTGCTTATAACCACGCAGCGTAAGAGGATAGAGCATCGCAGCACCTCGACGCAAAACCTCTGTTAAAGCAAAAATTATGTTTAAACAAAAGAAAAAGCAAAAGACCGAAACGCAAAGCAAAGCATTGCAAAAAAAATATACACACACGCACGTGCGCATCTCGCGGGCTGCCAAACAATTGCTGTTATGAGTATATACATACACGAAACGAAATTTTAATTTAATGTACATGTTGATTTGCAACTTGTGTTATATAACGATGCAAAAAAAAATATAAACGAGACAGAAAGGAGGTCGCGAGATATCACTAAAAATCGGCATCCCTTCTTGGCCTGCTTCACAGCTATCGGGGATTGAGCAACGAAAGAGCGACGAACTCATCGGCTCCAGGGAGACGATTAACGAACGAAAAATAAGAGAGTAAGAAAAGTTAAAGAGACAAGTTGCTTAGAAAACGACACACACGCAGACCACACTTACTCGATTGCGAGCGAATGATTTATAAATAAGGTGGTGGGTGCGACGAGCGATAGTAAAAAAAAAACGTGAATAAACAAAGAACAATTAAGACGATTGTAGCGAAAAAATATATATATATATATATATATATATAAAGCCAGCCCCTCTCTATGTGTTATGTTCTCTCCTTCCGTCTGGCAACGCGAGGGCAAGCAAGGTGCGCGGGTGTCCCTCCGGGAGGCTGCTAATTATTCGTGTCCAGCGTACAGAGAAGCGATACTGCCGATATGAAAGAATGGAGATTAAATATGTGCGATATAGACGGAGAAAATCGGCCGAGCCTTCAAGATCTTCCCGCTTTTGTCAAAGCTGAACGACTTCGCGCGCACATTCACTCATAAATATATACACTAAACACACACGCAGACATTATTTATTATTAGTTATTATATACGATAAAAGAAAAAAAAACGTTGTTGAACAATTGCCATTCTTAAGAACAATTAATCCTGTCAGTGCTTATGTATAGAGAAAAAGCGCGGGGTGAGAGAAAACGGAAAAAAATGCTAGTAAAAAAATGAGTAATAATAAAGGGAAAAAATTTTAAGCAACTGTGCAATCACGTATGCATGTATGTACGCTTTATTACGCAGAGCTATACATAATGAAAAGCTGGTGTGTGTCCTGCTGAAAAATTCCGATGGGAGAGAAAGAGCTGCGCGGATATGTACCACAAATGAGAACAAGAAAAAAAAAGAAAACTATTAAATGGAGAGTGAATTGATTTTTGTTTTTCTGTAAATATGAAGTATACTGTGTAAGCGCAAAGGAGCTAAAAGGACTATTGCGTCTTTGTAGTAGACAGTAACGGAGTCAATACATGCCATTGATTCCCTCCTTATTTTCGTTTTCGTGTAAAAAAAAATATAAGAGATACCTCTACAAGTTCACCCGCCGACGATATACATAATGATGCGCATGACTGACGTGCACAAGTCGGATTTTGCAAGTGAGAAAGATAATAGATAATATGTAGAGTGAAGGAGCTTTATCGACGATTATGAAATGCTTAAATGCGAGATAAGGAATTATTGATTATGTATAGGAGAGTGTATTAAGGATTGCGTGAGTTGATGTCACTTTGGCGCGTCTGGCTCTATCTTATCGATGGGGCTGCATATATTGAGGTTACAGGTTTTAGGGCTTTTGATTATTTATTTTCTCATTCACTTGAGTGAACCATTTCCAATATTTTAATGCTATAGTATTTCTAGCTAATGTTGAAGTAATTGTTATTGTGAGAAACGGAAATTTTAATTCGATTCTTATCCTGATATTTGAAGATGCAAATTTTTCTTATCCTTATGTGATGCTAGGAATATCACGATAATAAGATTATAAAATATTGTAATATATTATGATAGATTGATTTGTAGGTATCTAAATATTTATCAATGTTAACTGTTTGAGAATGGCCTAAGTTACATCTGTTTGTTGTATAAAATGATAGAGCTAGCTATTTATGTAGAAATAAGAAACATAGCTGCAGAAATTCTTTGCGTGAAAATATTAAGTTATTCAATAGAAATCGGATAAGTTAGAAAATAATTTAATTATGTGATTTTTAAATTTAGTACGGCTCTGTCGGCATAGTAGAGCATTTAATTTAATAAATGTGTAAAGTATTATTGAAAATACTCAAGTATGCAACGATATTAGTGTTTATTTTATTGTTTATTTTTTCAATATAATATTATTTAGTAATAAAACATAAACTGACTTCAACTTACAAGTGCTTATACATGGCATTCACGCATACTGTTTAAGGATAAAATTCGATCGAAAGTTCCTTGTTTACTGTACATATTATCTATAATTTGTTGTTTCTTATGTATATCGCTTGAGTGGGGGCCTTAATACATTTTTTTAATATAATTCGTACAAGGACAGATAGTAAACTTATCAGAGTTAGTTAAGTTTCGAGTCACGGAGAGTTGTTACTGAAAACGTTTGTTCACTTAGTCATTTTCTAGAAACTTAAATATGATTTAATGTACAATTCGATTTGAAGTTACTTACGGAATGATTTTGGTAGTGCGTTAAATAGTTGATCGTTCCACGTTTTTTGTAAATATAGAAATTTTTAATTCCATGAATAGATTTTAGAAAATTCAGCGATTTCTCTCCAAGTCAAATCTTGCAAGGAACATATTGATTTTCTTGTACTCTAGTTTAATTGTATATTTATTTATTTATGGATATGTTGATCTGTGAATTATTTGATTGATGCGTAATAAATGCAACATAATCCAATTGATTATTGATAATATCGACCGATGTCTAAAAATAAATGGATAAAACTTAACAAGCATTATTTCTATATCATTTGCGGTGGTATATTAGTTGCTATAGTTTGGTTTGACAATGACAATAATATTTTTCTGAATCTGTAAATCTAAACGTGAATACGAACATTATAAAAAATCTGTATGCTCCCGTCAGACTTTTTTCAGGATATATATAAATATATATATAAAGAATACATGAACGTGTCCTTCGGTCTGTCCGCGAGAGAGTAAAAGGATGTAAACCCCTTATTAGAAGTCAAAGAATACTACAGAATCTCAAGTTGACTCTGCGACAGATTTTCGTACTTTTTCAAGTTTCGCGATCCTAGATCTAATTCTGAAATTCGTTATTAGCTTTATTACTATATAGCTGAACTATTTTATTATAATTTAATTGATTAGAACATTTTTTCTTCTGAAAAAATTGACTATTGACAAATAGAATTCATAAATCTACTGTTACTATTGAAGTTAGATAAATTTAGCATTGAAACTTATTGATTTAAGTATTGCTGAAAACCAGTTTTATATAAAAATACAAATAGTGCCATATGTAATTCAGTCTTATAAGTTAGTAGCAGAATAGATATGTACTAGGTCCAATAGATATTCTTTTTACTCAATTAAATTTAGTAATCGTTAGCAACTTGCTTGAATCAAGCAATGTTTTGCTATAATATTAAAATGCATCTCATTAAATTAGACAAAAGCATGAATCTGAATGATCAGTATGAATCTGAATAATCGTGAGATAAGGGATTACGAAAACTTGTCGTGGGGAGCTACTACATATAGACTTACCCTCGTCGCTCCGTTAGACTATTCACGAGAATGTGAAACTGAAGATTCTTAATATTAGAGACAGAAAAAGGCGTTAACAAGCCTAATGAGAGACAGAACAGAATCGAAAAAGTTGAATCTTGCTGTTAGCATGTATAACGACTTATATTGTATAAAAAATGCCTTCTCGAGTGTCGAATATTATAAATGAAGACCAGAACATTATATATCGTCATTTAATTTTGAATCGCCAACCGCTGTAACTCTGAAATTCCGAAAATTATTATATATAAAAGCGAACAAAAATTGACCGTTATTAATACGATAGTTAAATTGTTAATGTTTACGTGTTTCTTTTTTTTCTCTATTATATGTTGTATTTTAGATCATTGATTTTGACCGCGCGCGTCAGATTTATCCTGACGTCGCGGTACAATAGCGAGAGAGAGCGATGAAAATTATATAGGAGCGCTGTCACGTACACTGTAATACCAAAGACAATGGGGAAAGCATAAAAAAGTAACGTTATAGAATATACCCAGTACCACGAAGTAAACAATTAAGGCAAAAGTAATTAATAAATAATGTAATCTCAGTCCACCCGGCTTGAAGTCGCGGGGTCGCACAGCGGTTGAAGAAATTGAGGATAGAATAAATGTCTGTTAACGAGTAATAATCCTATGACTTCTTTTTTTGTTTATACTTAAGCTATACCGTATATTGTTTTTTATATACTGAAAATTATTTTTTGGGAAGAGAGCGCTTTTTGTACATTTGAGTGATTTTAAATAATCAGACTTGATACTCACCTAATAACATTCCATTACAGTTTCAATAGTATTATAGTTATACCCTAAAAAATTGTAAGAAATGCAAACATTTGTTATCTTATACAAAATTTTAATAATTAGTCGTGACACAAATGTACAAAATGAATAGTTTTAATTCTAAAAAATTCTTTTCAGTTCCTTCTTTTACGATATTATGTCGAGAAGTTTAAAATTGAAAGAACATTAGAATTGTTTCAGATATAGAAAGTATAAAGTATAAATATATAAATATATATATATATATATTGTTTACAGTAATAGCTAGTAAAAATGTAATATTATGTAACATTGATAGAACAGTATGTTAACGTATAAGCTGTATAAATATATAATAATAATTCCGTGGGCGTTCCTTTGATTTTAAACCCTCGACGCATGATGAGAAAATAAAAACATGGGAACACATCAAAATACTTAAAATTCAAATTAAAACTTTATTCTATAACATGTACATTTATCTTCCCATTACTTGTTCCTTTTCTATGTGTTCATCTGAATTTTTTGTGTGATACGTGAAAATCTAAAAAAAAGAGAGAAAGTGATTCCGGAATGATTGTTCAATTCGCAATTGTTTCACCGTTTGTTACATATACAATTACCCTGATATATACTTGAAAAATCCTTTGACAGGAAAGCCGTTGTTTTTCCGGAATCACTTTGCAATTTTCTTTCGCATCGAAAGAAAGCAAAATGATGAGAACTTTTCGGAGTGCGTAATTGGTTAATCATTACGAGATGAATAAATGAGACAAGTAAATTAATAACAAAAATGCTAACTTATTATATACATATCTTGTAACAAGAAAACAATACGAAAAAGTATTAAAAGTATTCAAAATTTCAAAGTCAACTTGATACCAAAGTTCACTTTTGCACTCTTGCGACCACTTTACTTCTAAATGAAAAAAGCTAATTATTAAAAAAAAGAAGAAGAAGAAACCTCATTAGAAAAAATAAAAGAGTATTAAACGTACGCGCGAGTCGACGATTGTAAAAGTTGTAGGAAACATCATCACTTGTATAGCGCGCAGCAGAAAAGTATCGTTTCGCTAGGTAGAAGTAGAATAGACGGGGGAGAGTGGCTCTGTAAATTTATAATCACCGTGACAAAAAGTATAAACCAAGTGTAAGCAATCGCTGACTAGTTACTCCTGAATTCGATACACATCGAGAGACTTTTCCTTCGCGCTTTTTTCGACATTCGATTTCGAAATTCGACAACGAAGAGACTTTTGCACTGATGACGAAAAGATTCCGATGGATGTTTATTGAAATATGATTAAATATATATCTGTTGATTCGAATGAGTATAAATCTATTCTATTTGAAATTCAATTAATACTATATTATAAAAAATGTTTTCTCCTCGAATTCATGATGATCTTGACGAGTGGATCTTGAACGGATCTTTACTAAAACTATCTAAGATTTTACTTAATATATTATAACTTTAGGTCCCAATTAAGTCAATATATAATATTGTGTTGATACTAAATAAATCTTCTATAATAAGATTTCGTGAAAATTCATTTCATCTCGACGAGACAAAACAGTGTAACAGTTCGAACGTTGAGTTTTATAAAGCAAAAAAAAAAATAAAAAATCAAGAAATCACTGTCGTAAAAAATATGAATCCGTAGAAACGCTTCAGCGCAAGGACGGTTGAGTTGCATATACTTGAAGCTAGGACCATAACACAGTTAATAATAACGATGTAATCAAGCTGTCATAAAGCCGCCGTCGCCATTATTTAATCACGCCGCGTTAGCTTTTAAAACCGAGACTAAATAAACCAAACCGTTAAAAAAAATACGAGAGAAACCGCGACGAGGACTCACAGCATCACTTGACACATACACACACTTGACTAATTACTTACTATGCGCATTGCAACACAAACACACGCATATATATATATATATATATATATAGGAGGTCTTCCCAGTAACTTAATGCCATTGACGAATCTCACGAGCAAATTTTTTTATCGAGTTCCATCGAATAAAAGTTCATTATCTTAAAAAAAAAACAAGTTTGCGCTGGCGATTATATATTATAGTTGAAAACTAAAAGAAATTCGTGTATAAAATAATATGAAAGAACTCGAGTTAAAACGGTCGCGGAGGCGCGAGACCCGTTTGAAAAGCGCGGACTCGCCGCCGTCGCGTGGCCGCGCTAGTTTAGCAGACGAAGATAAAAAAAAGCTAGACGCACCGCAATGAAAAAAAGGGATGGAAAAGCAAACAAAATATATATTAAAGATTACAAAAGAGAAGCAAACCCAGAATTAATCGGGAGCGCACAACACACGAGTATGTGTTTCTTTTGGGCTCACACCTCCCTCAACACGTGCAATAATAAAATTATATACGCATAACTTATTTGTAATTGATGAAAGGAAACAATAACGAGGGATAAGTAAAATGAGAGGTGGGACAGTATAGAAAAAACGCAGTCGAACTATATATACACGTGTTGATTCGACGGTTATGTTTTTAATGGAGCGTAGAACAAGGAAACTTGAACCTTACGGTAAAAAAAAAAAGGAAATATAGACGATGACGAACAAATAAGAAAAAAAAATAATAATAATGAACAAAAAAAGTAAAAAAAATGAGGAGAAATTTTGCCTGGAAAAGATTTTTCTATATCGTATAATATAAAAAACGAAAAAAAAAAAAAATACAAAAGCTACGAGAGGTGTAACGCAAGTTTTTGCAACGGCGTGGTTACTACGTGTACTTTGAATATATACACTTACAGATATTGTAATTATGTATAACAATTATTCGTGTAGCGCTATCCTGAGATTGTTATCAATGCAAGACTTATACATATTGTTTCTCGTTGTATTGTCGGATATTAATAAAAAAGAACAAAAAAAAAAAACTCGCGCAATGGACTTGAATTAAATTTTTGTCTTCACTTTTCGTTTATGCAGACTTTAAGTTATTCTTTTGTTTTTTTTTTCAATAATTTTCGTTCACATAATATTATTATTTTAGTACTTATATTTTATAATAGATGTTAGAGAATTAGTTTATATTCTAATTTAAGAAAAAAATAAATGTTCTTTTTTTTTTAATAGAAGCTCGTGATATAGAATGATATATAGATGATATAATTTACAATAAATTACGAGAAAAATAAGTATTTTTACTTTATAAAAATTCAATTGATCACCATTTTGTCCTTTATAAATATTACTGATCTCTAATTTGTATTTGACATAATTTTCTGTGCCTTATAATTTTACTTATTCATAGTCTTTTTTATTTTATATCAAATATTTTAAAATTTAATTAATCGGTTAATTTTATAAAAAAAAGACACACAACAGCATTTTAACTATTTATTTTCGTTTAATTTTTATGTAACCTCCTATCCTCTCATATTTGTTCTCGTTTAATCCCTACACTGACGTTTCTATTTTCCGCGCTTATATGAACTCAAGGAAACCAAACAATTATTTTCTCTTCTCCGCAACAATCATTATCGAACGAATTCTGCATTCCTCCACGTGCGTCTGTCTCGGGCAAAGTTCAACGTCATGAAATATTCAACCACTTATTTTCTCCGTGATCCTCGATCCACCAGCACCTCTTCCTCTTTCCTCATGTCCCCTAACCCTCAGATCACGTATATAGACGCGCATGTCGCCGAGTTCGGCCGTGCGCGACATTCTCATCACATCCCCCCAGTGACCCGTCTAAAATTAAATAACTCGCGGTTGCTCGATGGCGGGCCGATGCAACATTAAAACGGTCATACGAGAGAGAGATAGAGAGAGAGAAAAAGGTATATAGAAAGAAAGAGCTCGAAAGAGAGCGCCGAAAAGGAGAGCAACGGTGCCGGCCGGTGGTGGTAGTGGCGGCGGCAGCGGTGCAGTGCGGGGGTTGGGATCAATACCTATATATCGCTCTGCGCGTTCTCTCTCTCTCTCTCTCTCTGTCTGTCTCTCACTCGCTCCTCGCGCCGGGCTCTTGACACAGTTTCGGGGTGCGCACCAAAAGAGGAACGCGCGCTCGCGTTCGCGAGGAAGAACGACGACATCCCTCTTCTCAGCTCATTGTGTTACACCAAGCCTTTTTTCTTTTTCTTTTTTTCGCGTGTGTGTCGGCGCGGGCGCGCGTGTTGTCTATCGCGACGGCGACGACGATGGCGATGACGATGACTCGTGTCGACGGCGAGGCAGTTGGCAATGGGACGAGCGTCACGCCGGTGGCCGATTTCTCATCATCCTCGGCAAGATCGTCCCTGATCATTGGTGACGACGCCATCAGTATGCAGATGGATCCAATGGAGAGGAAGAGACAGGAGTATATTAAGGAGCTCATCCTCACCGAGGAAGCATATATCGTCGACATGCAACTGGTCCACGAGGTGATTGCCGCGCTTTCTTTCGAATTATATTCTATTTGGGAGGAGTTATTAGGTTATTACGGGGTGAAATATTGTTTCCGTGGCACGGTAACATATGTTGCGTCAAATGTCGTAACATCTATATTTGTTTGATTAAAGGCAGATATACATTAGCAAATTAGGAATTATTATTATTATTATAACGGTTAGTATAACGGGTATTTAATAATTCAATTTTTTTTTAATTTTAAAAATTGCTTTGTATATTAAGCTGAAAAAGAAAAATTCCAAAATCATTTTGACAGTTGATAATCCTATATCAGTTTGAAAATGTTCTATAATAATCAATCATTATTCATACTTACACGTACTTTTCACGCAGGTTTTCGAGAAACCACTTTTAGCTAGTATGGTTTTAACCGTGGACGAAGTTGAAAAAATATTCGTCAACTGGAGGGATATTATTGCCTGTAATGACAATTTCTTGAGGTAATTCAACTGCCATTAGCTTAAAAAACCGACCGAATTTATTTAAAATTCAGCATCATTATTCGAAATTGTTTTTTTTTTTTTTTTTTTCACAGAACGCTAAGGATAAGGCGAGATAACAGCGAAGGTGGAAATGTCAGAATGATCGGCGATATCCTTTGTGAAAGTGTAAGTCACGCAATTTCCACGCTTCTATGAATTCTTTCTTTTTTTTTTATTTAGATTTTATTTTGTTTTATAATACAATTGAACGATTGCAGATACCACGTATGTCGGCCTACGTTAGATTTTGCAGTTGCCAAATATCAGCGGCATCGTACCTTCAACGTCTGACCGAGAACCATCCGGCTTTCGTCGATGTCGCCCACAGGTGCCAACAGGATCCTCGTACCAAGGGGATGCCGCTTAGTTCGTTTCTAATTAAGCCAATGCAGCGAATCACCAAATATCCGTTACTTATCGGAAAAGTAAGAACGCATCTAGTATTCGGATTCATCATGTCACAAATTATTCCTACGTTGACGTAACTAATGATTTTTTTTATTTCGTTTGCAAATTTAGATATTAGAATATACTCGTCTGGAACATCCTGATAGACAGTATCTTCAGGAAGCGTTAGCTAAAGCTGAAGAATTTTGTATCCAGGTGAACGAAGGCGTTCGAGAGAAAGAAAACAGCGATAGACTAGAATGGTTGCAAACGCACGTCGCTTGTGATGGTCTGGAGGAACAAATAGTTTTCAATTCACTGACAAATTCACTTGGTCCTCGTAAGCTCTTGCATTACGGTATCTTGCACAAAGCCAAGAGCGGTAAGGAACTCGTGGGCTTCCTCACGAATGACTTCCTACTTTTCGCACAACCAATGAAAACCATTCCCAGCGGTCAGCAGTTCTCCTTCGAAAGGAACGAGCATCAGAAGTTTAAACTCTACAGAAGGGTAAGTTATATTTTTCAAAATTTAATGAATAATTTTTCATTATACTGAATTTATCTTAAAAAAAAAAAGTGACTAAACTAAAAGCATCTTATAAAATTTCAAGCCTATATTCCTGCAAGACCTACAACTCTACAACGAGACAGAGTCAAACGGCCACTCTGGCGTGACGATGAATGGCGGTGACAATACGGAGCACTCGCGTACGCTCAAACTGAGCGATTCAAAGAAGGCCATCACCCTGGTAGCACCGTCAGTCTCCGAATGCACACTTTGGGTGAGGCGTATCCAGGAAGCGCGCCGTCAATTTGCTGAGAATGAGCGCTCGCGTCTACAACGACAGCGCTCGAGTAAGTATTGCGCGCGGCTCCTGATCGCTTTACGTGGGATATTCTCATGGTCGAGCAATTGGCGCGCGGCGCTTATAAGTGTTGTTCACTTTGCGAGCTCGCTGCTCGACGCGCGTGAGAGAAAATTACGAAGGACTGAGCCTAAGTATTATAGCGATAGTAGTAATAAAGTCTCGCTTTGACGAATAAAAATGAGATTGAGTTGAACATTGTTTTCGCTGGTTTATTTTCGTGGATAATAATTGTTGATGATAGACTGAGATCTTTTTTACTCAAATGTTATTGCTTTATCCTTAAATCCGCAGTTCAGAGGATCTGCTAAATCCATTTCTATCATTGAAAAATACACGTGTTTCTGTAAAGCTTTACAGTTTAAATTAGGAATTCATTCATTTATATAGTGCTTTCTTAAATTATCTTATAGTTTATCGTCAAAAATTCTTGTATTGTATAGTCCTAAGCATAAACAGCTTTTTAAGTTGCCCAATATATGTTTGTCTCGGCTAATAGAACAGGCGCAATTCAAAGCATGTGGACGAATCCTCGTTACAGTGTGTGAAGGATCCAGCATAAAAGCTACGAATGGTAAGCCTAGACGAATGGTTCAGAATGTCGTCTACCATTATTAATGTGCAACTACATATTCTGCCATGTTAACAAAAATTTGTTTAAATATTAAAATTTTTAGTTATTGATTACGAAAGAGAAGTTAAAAAATGTTTTTGTTAAGTATGGCAGATTTTGTACTATGTATGTATGTAGTGCTTCATCATTTATTGCTTTCTCTTTCTTCTACTCTCTTGCGCATGTCAAAAATGACACTTGGGATCTAGTGATATGAACACATCCAGAAATCGGAAGGTGAAACTCGGGCACTTGGGTGACAATGTACACACGTTTTTTGTATACGTATTTTGCTTTAAATTACAACACTTTACATTCTTTACTAACAATCAATACACTCTATTGTAGTTCGTCAAAGGCCTCCAAAGGGCCAACTTCGGATAGTAGTACAAGAAGCGGAAGACCTTGTCAGTAATAACAAAGGTAAAGCCCTTTCAAAATTTTCGAAAAAATTCAGATATTTAAATTTATTACGATCTTACCCATGGGAAATTACGGGACATTAATATTTGTCATACTACTTATGACTTATATAAATAAACGTCACGCCTGACCTTTTTTCGATTTTAATGATTAATTATTTTCATTTTAAGTCCTGAATCACGGATAAGGCGCAATTGGTGAGAAAGGATTCAAATAAATTTCTTTGTTAAAAGTACTTTTGTTTTATTGACAATTTTACAATTTGCATTGCATGGTTAACATTTCTGTATAACGGCTAAGTCACGTTACTTTTTATGGAAGTAACAATATAAGTATTAGAATGTAAAAGTAGATTATTTTAAGAAACAGTCATGGTAAATGGAATATCTAAAATATGTTAAATAAGATCTATATACTTTTATATTCATGCTTATATAAAAATAATTATACTAATTTAACTAATGTATGAGTTTCTTAGTGACTTACAAACTAATATATATATATATATATATATATATACTTTCACTTCCTATCTAAAAGATGAAATCGCACAAGCTCTGATTTTTAATATGGCTGAATCACAGGCAAATTAAGCACATTGCATGCTTGTGTATAAATCTCATATTATTCTAAAACGAATATCATATATATATATATTTCAATCATATGTCTATAGGTAAATGCAATGCGTTTTGCAAAGTTTCCATGGGTTCGCAAGAGGAACAAACAATCGTTGTTTCGGGTACGGATTGTCCTGTTTGGGATACTTCCATGCAGTTTCAAGTTAAAGACCTACACGAAGACACGTTGTGTATTACTATTTTTGACAAAGGATACTTCAGTCCAGATGGTAAAAAATTTCATAAAACTTTTTAATTGAACCTTATGTTTAAGTGCCAAAAAAAAATAAAAATAATTTCTAATTATAATACTTATATTTTAAGAAAAAAAATATTTCTTTCAGAATTTTTTATCACTTTGATTTTTACACAAATTTAAATTTTTTATAGAATTCCTTGGTCGAGCTGAAGTTCGAGTTGTTGATATCGTGAGAGACAGCCAAGATGCTTGTGGTCCCATCACAAAGCGAATCAAATTACGAGAAGTTGACCGAGGAGATGTAGTTTTAAAATTAGATCTTCGTCTTTTCGGTAGTAGATAATGTGTACAAATTTTTACAAAATAGATAATGCATAATCAATAACAGAAAACCTCATCTTAATTGGCATTCTGATTTTTCAGTCTTTTAGCATATAAGAAAGTATAAGTATTCACAAGAAAGTACACATTCATACATTTCCATTAGATTAAGTATTTCCATTGTAAATGTAATAATTACACAATCAAGTCTGATTATGTGCGAATAGTCGATAGTTTTGTACACTATGTTGTATTATTTACTTGAAAAATTGTTAGGAAATATTTTCCTGTTTCATTATAAAATGGTATTGAATTGTTTATATCTTTATTATAAATTTATAATTATTGTTATTTTGCTATTGCAAATGCTCTCTTTTATCACGTCAAGATTAAATTATTAAATAAAAATTATAAAAATAATTAATGTGTTTCTTATTCTTAATTAGTTAATGAAAATTTTACTAATTAACTATCTTATCCTCAATAACTTTGAAACAGAAACAGTGCTGTGTTTCATTGATGGATGAAATTTTATATAATAAAACATCATAATGAAAATACCTAATAAGAATGGTATTATGCAAGAAGCAGATATGAAATAGTGATACCACACGGTATCAATATCAGTTGGCAAACATAAAATTATTAAAATACTAGCTGAAATATTTTCTAATAAACAAATTGTATAAAAAATAACATGTCTTGTACAAGTGCCAGTATCTTCAGGATTTAGGTAAATGAAAATGTAAACAAATCCAAGAACACATGAAAACAATGTAGACTTGATTCTTTCTCCTATTGTATGTGGTAAATGTGGCGCACGATTGGGTGTTTGACAAAAAATAATTAACCCCCGAAATTCGGTAATAATCCACATTGTCATTCCAAGCCAATGAAAGAAGCAAGCTAATGAAACACATAGTGTTGAAATAACAGCAGCTGCTGATACGCATGCTATTCTTGAAGCTGCAAATATTATTTTAAATTATCAGTACATCAAAGATTATTAAATGAAAAATAAATCATTATTGATAACATACTGGTAATAAACAAGTGCCATAAAAATTGAAGAACAGAGCCAACAATTCCAATATTTTTTTTATCTAATTGAGCAAGTCGAATACTACGATGATAACTAACCATGGCCCATGCTAAGCTTATAAAAGAACTAGCAATGCTGATGATTTGGTGAAATGCTAAAAATTAGCATAAGTTATTTACAAATACAAAGATTAATGTGTCTATTAATTTGGATGTAAGCATTTTTTTTTCAAATAAAATTTGTTTTTTACTATACTTACTCATAATACTAAATTCACCATAATAATCTTGTACAAAAACAGATAATTGTAGGATTTGTTGCGGCGCTGCTTCAATAAAACATTCAAGTACTCTAAGAAGTGCAATATCTTGTTCTTCTTTCAACATTTTAATGAAATATTTTCTCTGGCCAATTTTATCATCTTTCTTCTTGCACATACAGGATTTAATAGCATACTTTAAACTGAAATAAGATCGCTGAGCCATGGTAAATTGAAATACCACTGTTAAAATAAATGCAATTACTTGACCAATAAATTTAAAAAAAGATTTGCTTTTAGATTGTTCATTGTTTTGTCCATTTTTCTGAAAATAAATGATTGCATACTATTAGTACGATATCTATTATTTAGGTAAAATAAGTTCTTATTAATAAATTTAAATTTTTATACCTGTCGATCTTGATGATACATTTGGAAGCTTATAACAGTAGTGATAAATGATGGTACTAATATCAATGTTATGGTCCATGCAAACATACTTATTTTGTTGTTCAAGAAATATTGAACTACTATGTTAACATCAACACAAACATCTGAACAATGTGCTACAATGGATAGAACTAAGAAAAAAATGTCATAATTAGTTATTCTTGAACTTTTTGGAGGGATGTCTGTAACATCTTCCTTGTGACTCTCTGCATTTAATGCATCAGTAGGTGCTTCTACTGTGCTTATTGGCCTCACACTTTCTTCAAGTTCCATTTTGGATCTATATAGCTCAATTAAAATGAATTGCAAGCTAAATATCTTGATTTATACTATTTCAAGTAACTTGTTTACAAATATTTAAGGTTAGTATTATGCTTTTTTAATTTCAAATATTTCTAAAAATTTATCTTTTTTATCCTTAGAAGTGTAGATATTTTTTCTTGAGTATCTACTAACTATGAATAATTGTATCCACAAATAAAAAATCGTATTATAAAATAATAATTATTAAGTAATATATTCATTTTTATGAATTGTAATCCGGAAAAACTTCTAAAAAATGTATAAAATACATTGAATCAAATGTAGTCTTTCGACAAAAAATTTATAGACTATTTACATTGTTATAAAAATATTTTTAAGGCACTATATGACTAGAGCCATACTGGAGGTTGCGTTATTTTGGAAAATTCATACTGCTTTTTTCCGCTCAACTATATATGTGGCGCCATCTTTACAAATCATTTCATATCTATATATATTCACACATATATATCTATATTGACACCCACACATTCGAAGATATCATCACACATACGTTGTTTGACACATCGTACATCGATGTGGTGTGCGACGGCCGTGGGGTCGTTAAAACTCATAATTTGTATTAATAGAATAATATTAAGTGTAGAATCAATGCAATTGCAAGCTTGAAAATCAGTTGTGTAAATAAAAGTGTGTACGTGTTAACACAAAATTGACAAAATGCCGGTAAGTACAAGAAAGGGAACTGTCCTGATTAGGTTATGAATCATCCTGAGTAATGACACTCATTTTCATCCTTAAAAGGCAAAATATATTTAGCTGTTTTTAATTGTATTATACATATACGTGTTTCGTTTATATACTATTTCTAAGCTACTTTATTTTTTCTAATGCAAATAATAATATTCAAGTTTACCAAATAACATAGTTTGATGGAAATATATATTTTTATTATTTTTATTTCAGGCTTATCATTCAAGCTTCTCTAGCAAGAATAATAATAATATAGGCAACATGGCTCTGCTACCTGTAAAAACCTCATTCAGAGGACCCGCCCCACCCCCTGCCAATACTGAAGAACAAGATATTATAGATGAAGCATTGTATTTCTTTAAGGCAAATGTGTTCTTTAGGACTTATGAGATTAAGGTATATTTTATTTTACCTCAAAAAAATAAATAAATTAGTAATTAATTTTCAAAAATTATCAAAAATCTCTATTTTGATATCTTCATTTGCTTCAAATAATATAATATGTAACTCAAAACATTGTATATTTAAAATTAACTTTATTTTACAGAGTGAAGCAGATAGAGTCCTCATTTATATAACTTTGTACATAACAGAGTGTTTGAAAAAGTTGCAGAAATGCATTAATCAAAATCAAGCCCAAAATGAAATGTATTCTTTGGCTATCTCTAAGTTTGATATTCCTGGAGATGCAGGATTCCCACTTAACTCTGTTTATGCTAAACCAAATGATCCAACTGAAGCTGGTATGAGTTTTTTATATTGTTACAATATTATTAGGTTATGTTTGCATAAAATAGAATTATGTATTTTAATTTTAGAAACAATGAGACAATATTTATTGCAAATAAGACAAGAAACTGGGTCTCGTCTTATTGAAAAGGTTTATGGGGCTGAAGGAAAACCAAGCAAATGGTGGTTATGTTTTGCGAAAAAGAAATTTATGGACAAATCCTTATCAGGTCCTGGTCAATAATGAACTGTTTGTATTAATATGTAAAGTTTTAATGATGCTATGTTTTTAATAAAATATGTAAGTAACAAAGAGTTTTTTAATTTACTATGTTTTGTTTTTACATACGGAATAAGAATAAAGTAAAATTTTTTACACTTAAAGATCATTTATTTTATTTTGTCAAATGAATGGTGGAAACATTTTTTTAAAAACTAATCAAATATATATTGAAAATTTCCATTTTACCTCTTATAATTACTTTTAAAATGCGGAGAAAATGCATTTTAAATTAAGTTTTTGTAAAAAAAACTTTTTTCCAAGTCTGTATTCAAAATCTCATATGAATTCTTCCAAAAAAAATTTTTTATGATATCAATTATAATATAAATAAAACTATTATAAAAAAGGACCTAAAAAAATAATTTATAAAAAAAAACATTGTTAATGGAAAATGCTTAAAAACGATTAGCATGAGTTTAATAATAATATACCTAGTAATAGTGCCTGTGTTTATTAGTACGATTTTTTGGGTCATTGCCGACGAAGTGTCATAGAGACGTCGTTAATTTTAATTCTTAATATTTTACGATTTTGCCAGGCATCGATATTTAAAATTTTTCTTTGTATATTCTAAGAATTTATGTTATAATTTATTCTAATTTTATTTTTCAAATTCATACTAAATTGGTATCACTTAGAAAAACCTTTCACTTTTACTCGTTACTGTTTTTAAAAACACTAGCTACATTAAACGCGATTCGTGCGTACTAAGTATTTGTTCATTACTTCTTTTTTTGAGGTTATGATCATGATCATGTTGGTTTATATTTAAAAGTTCGTTTCAATGAGTTTAAATTATACGATAATGACGTAATTTTAATAAATAAAATAATTAAATTTTTCTTATACTATATTAATTATTCAGTTTTAAATACTCAACTTACGAATTCAATCTTGAAAATTTAAACACATTCGATTTTGGCGCCTATTCTATATAGACCAATCAAAACCGTCTTATTGTGATGACAGATTTCATCCATGACTTTTTTAAGTGAAAAAAAATAAATATTAATTATTCGATGTTGGCGCCTATTCTATATAGACCAATCAAAACCGTCTTATTGTGATGACAGATTTCATCCATCACTTTTTTAAGTGAAGAGAATTATTTTCCAATTTTTTCCAGCTAAAATAACTCGGACTTTCCGATGCAACTTTTTGAACCCTTAAATTTAAATTTCATTATTTTATTTTTAAAAGAATTAGTTTATAATATTTTTAATATTCAATAAATTACTGTTTTGATAAAAATTAAAGGAAAGGTTTGAATAAAAGTCTTTTTGTATGAAATAAATGAAGTCTTTAATTGACTAATATTTTAATTAGCCAGAATAATAATAATAATAATAATAATCAAGCTAATGCTTAATTTACAATTAAAAAGGAATAAGTACAAATACCTTACTTTCATAAGGAATTTTATGACTATTTGAGCCTTAACAATAAGAAGTCTCATACATTTAAATACACCTACATTTAATCGCGTCGAACTCGTTGTCAATGAAATAAATAAATAATTTACAACTAATTTGTGTATGACAATTTCCTCATACGAAATGCGTAAATTTAGGACACATATAAATCACCGAGTTCACTTAGCGCGTTAACAGACTTACAATCTAATTATCAATTAAGTTTATTTAAAAGTAACGAACCATCTAAGAAATTAATTAATTAAATTATTCTTTGATACAGGATGTTAATAATACTTGGAAGTCATTTCAGTTAGGATTGATTCTTGGGATTAAATCGCCCTATGTGAAGAATCAGTCCGGTGAGATTGTGTCTTATCAAGTACAGGAAGGGCTTGTCCATCTTCATCCTCGGCTTTTCCGACTCCGTCTGTCGGCGAACGCGACTCCTCAGGCGCCACGTTGGCAGGAACCATCGTAACCTCTTTTTCTCCAACCTCTCTCTCAGATTATTGAGTCGGTCGTAGGTCCACTTATTATTCTGGGACAGGTGTTGGTTCAGCGTCTCGATGTCGTCGTTTGACTCAGCCGAGTCCTCCGTACCGGACCAGCTTCCAGAATCGCTCTCGTCTTCATACTTACTATTCTCACTAGCTTCGGAAATATTGTCCTCTGATTCCTTATTTTCTATACGATCGTAGACTCCGTTATTAACATTATTGATTATCTTCCAAGCTCGCATGTGCCTGGACGACGTGCCAGGATAAGTCTCGCTCAGGTGGCGTTCTCCTAGCTTATTCTCGTTGCCGCACGTTGAGAACAGGTTCATCTGAAATTTTGAGATTATTGTATGTATTCGTTATTACCATTGAATTATAAATTCATAACTAGGTAAGACATGTTAGTATAGTCACCTGTAGCATATCAGCTAAATAAAGGTCATGTCCAGCTCCATTGATACCCTTGAGATCTGCGTTCTTAACGAACAACTGATCGAAGCCCATCCTCTTCAGGGCCAACGTGACGTTGACGATCGAGCGATGGCTGAATTTCGGCATCTGCAGCTCGACTCGTCGCGGCACGATTACCTTCAGTAATTTCTCTAAATGGCCGTCGCCCGGGTTGCCGAACAGCCTCTGCTCCAGTCTTTCGAGATTGTCTCCAGGTGCCGTAACGCCTTGCTGACCAGGCATCACCATAATCAGGGACACTGGCCTTTTGGAGTCACCTATGGCGACGGCAGTTGCGTCCAGACTGGGCTCGTAGCCCGCGGAGACTCCGGACCGCCAGACAATGGCCGGTATGGGCACGAGTTTGCGCTGCTTCACTGTCTGTGCAACCGCAAAGTACATTTCGCCGTCGCGGCCCTCGCTGCTCGCATCCGCGCTGTCGCAGCTTGTCTGGAAGACGTTGGCTGACAAGGCCGTCAACGGCGATCGTAGAGGCACCGTGTACGTCTTCACGAAGTCCTTTATCCTGCCGCCGGTCTGCTTCCTGATGAGCAGGTTCGTGCGCCTCTTAAGTATTTCGCCGGCGGTAGAAAAGTTTATGTCTACGACTGCACCCTCGTAGAACTGTTGCGCCTGCTCCTTGTAGAAGGGAATGATCTTGCGAACCTTCAACCGATCGGCGAATAGCGCCCGGACAAAGGCAGCATTCTCGATGCCTTGACCACGGGCCAAGGTCACCGTGTCGGTGATGTTCTGGAAGACTAGGTGGGGATTAAATGTCACGACGTCGTCCAATTTGAGGATATCATTCATCTGATTGGACGTTAGACCACGCGCTCCAAGGAAGATCATCGCCAGGGTACTGATCATTCCGAAAGGCGATAGCGTGACAGATCTACCGGGATTAAGGTCCGCGTTGGCTAGAGTCCAGAATTGGAACGATAGCTCGTTGCACATGCTCAGAAACTCGGCAACGTCCTTGTCGAGACCTTTGTTGCTTTGGTCCAATCCAATAGCGCCGCTCGAGTGTTCAAGAGGCACTATTTGAGGCGCCAATGGCTGTGCTCCTTCCTTGGCAAGTGCTGGAACGTCCTCGTCAACACCTCTTTGAGGAATCAGTGTCCATTTCTCAGCGCTACTGTCTTTTACGTTAACTGCTGGTTTACTGGTTGTATATTCCGGAATCGTAATTGTAGTAATTTTCATTGGTGGTCTAGTGACCTTTCTTGAGAAATTTAAATAATCGCCTGTAGGCCTTCTCATTGTACTGTAGACTTTCCTTGTCGTATATTTAGGAATATCAGTAGGCTTTATTTGTTGTAATTTATTCTTCTCTTCTTCAAGATTTATTCTTCCAGCGGATTTATCTATCGTCGATTGAATTTTATCCAGGAATCCTTTAGTCGCACTGTATGTCGAAGTCACGTAAGGTCTTCCTGTGGTACTTTGTTTTATTATACTTAAAATAGTTGTAGGTCCAGCGGTAGTTTCAATTTTCGGTCTACTGGAGATTGTCGTCTCTGTTACCACAGGCATTTTCGTTGTACGAGTCAGAATGGTTGGTTTCAATGTAGTGAGATAAGGTCTTGTAGTTAATTTTGTTGGTAAAGTTTGCAATACAACGTAGGTATTATTCTTCAATTTTGATTGAGTATTCTTCACTTTATCAATTATCGTAGTAAGAACATTCTTAGTAGTAGGACTGCTTTCGCTGACAACATTTTCGAATTTTTCCAAAGGAACAATAGTAGTTGCTATACCATTGGAATAATCATATCCTACAGGGTCGTGTTCAGATGGTGAATTTTGCAGTTGGTTTATCAAGTCGCTTATTTTTTCTAAGGGTGGAATAAAGGAACTATTTATTTGATCGTCAGTTTGTTCAGTTTGACTAGGAATTTTAGACTCATTAGAAATAGGAATTGATTCCAAGGGTATTTGCGTGTATGGTTCATAAGTTGGAGTTTCAGTTGCCGGATACTCGTACGTTGAAGTTTCTTCAGCAGATGTTGCATCAGTAAATCCAAGAGTTGTCTTTTTATTGTTACTTGGTGTTACGGTGGTTTGTTTCACCTGGTAACTACTATCTTTGTCCATTGGTGGCACTGTCTGTTCAACTGTTTGAGGTTTCAGTACAACTGGTTTTTCAGTTATACTTGGCTTAACAGTTTCATACATTGTTGTAGGAGATACATAATCAGTAATAGGCTTTTCTTGACTATAAGTAGGATAGCCTGCTATCAAGCCACTGGCAATATTATTGGCTTGACTATTGCTGGGTAAAGTATATTGTATAGTAGAAGGTGTATTCGTATGAGGTGGTGCATCCATGATAATCTTGTCCACGTCATTAACTGGGTTTTTAATTTTAATTCTTGTGAGGGAGGAATTATTTACATTATCTTGAACTGATTCTGTTGGAATACTTTGCGTATTGGTATCTCGATTTTTTAAATCCAGATAAATTATCGGAGTCTCTGTATTATTTCTGTCTACCATTGTGTATTTCGTGGCAAAAGTAGAAGGTTTATCTGTATTTTCGGTTTCAGTTTCAATAGCCTCTGCAGTAGTTGGTTTGAAACTAATAGGCTTTTCAACGATTGGCGTCGTCGGGAAAACTTCTTCAGGTTCAGTAGCAGTCGTTGTTTCGGGCTCTTTTTCGTTTATTTGATATTTAGGCGCATCTGTTGTTGTGAAATCTGGTATGGATGTTGGTAAAGTTGGTATCTTCGTTTTACTACTTGATGGTTCCTTATTAATGGGTGTAGGGAAAGTTGTCATCTGTGATATTTCATCGTAATTACCTGTTGTAGATAATTTTGGATCATAATGCTCCTTCATGTAATTATTAAAGGTTTCTTCTAATCCAGGTAATGCAGTATCGCGAGTAGACTCAATGGTTGAAGGGGTAAACGTAACTGTGTGTTTAGTTTGAGGGACCGATACATTATTTTGTTGCTCCTCTGGACTTACTATTTGTGTCGTTTTACTTGGAATAGACACATTTGGTAGCTTGCTTGTGAATTTTGTTAAATTCTCTGGGACTACTTGATTTAAGGGTTTAATTCTTTCTCCAAATCCGATAGGATTTATGGTGGTAGATGGAACTTTTTCTTTGTAAGAAGGCAACGTATACATTGGGGTATCATCATCATATACAGGGATAACTTTAACTGTTGAGATTTCGTCTTCTAGTATCGGTTCTTTGTTTACATTATAAATAGTATGTATTTTCGGAGTTGTAGTTTTTATTTCATATCCATTATCAGTAGAAGGAACATTTGTTGTGATTGTTTGTAATTTTTCATAAGTCGGTGTATTTGTTAATTCATTGTCGGAACCAGAAGTTATAGGTGTACTGGAACTTTCTTTTGATGGCTTTTTAGTAATTTTATTTAGAGTTACTGGTGCTTCATTCTTCTCTAATTTTGATTCATCATGTTGTGATGGTTTATAATCTTCTGTTATGGAATCGGGTGTACTGTAAGATTTGGTTTCCTCAACTTTTTCTGGAGGTGTGAGTTCAGGAAGTACTTGTGTTGTTAGTTCACTTTCAACCGGTAATTGAATTGATTCCTCCGTTGGTTCCTCTAATTTATCTTTGACAGTCAATTCACTTGTGTCAGATATACGTTCAGATTCTTCTGTTGTTTCTTTTGGTTCACTTTCGGTTTTTAATTCAGTAAAGTCCGATACATTTTGAGATTCTTCTGTCGTTTCCTTCGTTTCTTCTTGGAATTTAGAGTCACTAGTACTAGACACATTTAAGAAATCGTCTGTTATATCTTTAGAATCTTCTGTTGAGTCTTCTGCCTGGTCTTTCTTTGTAGATTCACTAATTTTTGAAGCACTCGAAGATTCTTCTGTAATATCTTTTTCTTCCATTTTAACATCGTCTGGTGTATTTTTAGATTCTTCTGTTACACCTTGTGGTTGGTTTTCTTGTTTTTCTTTGTCAATTTCATATGTACTTTTAGATACTTCAGTTGTACTTAGTGGCTTACTTGTCTTACTTATGTCACTAGATTCTGATTTATTAGGAGATTCTCCAATTGCACTTTTCAAATCATCTTGAGACTCAAAAACACTTAACGTACTTTTCGATTCTTCTGTTGTATTCTCTGATTGATCGTGAAGTTCTGACTCACTTAAAGTACTTCTTAATTCTTCGGTTGTGCTTTGCAATTCATCTGAAACTTTTGAATCACTGAGAGTTGATGAATTTATTTGTGTTGTATCCTCTGGTTGATCGTTTTCATTTGAGTCACTGGACTCTGTTAGATTTGAAGACTCTTCAGTTATGTTCGATGATTGACTCTTTTCATCCGATCCACTAGTAACTGAATCACTTGTAGATTCCTCTGTTTCATATTCTGATACACTTTCTTTTGTAGAATTGTTTGATTCATCTTCCTCTATTGATTCGCTTGTAACAGACTCTAATGTTGTATTTTGTGACTCACTTTCTTCACTCGATTCACTAATAGTTGATGGCTTTATGGTGCTTATTTCGTAATTTGGAATAACTGTTACTACATTAGTTTTCGTGGACTGTGGATGAATTGGTGTAACAGTTTCAACTATCGTAGATTCGGTTGGCTTTTTAGAAACGTTATCGCTTGTACTGGGAGTTTCACTTTGCACTTTAGTTTTGAGCGGCACATATGTATAAATCTTATCACTATCTTTATTAGTTACACTATCTGTGGTCACACTTGGTAACTTATTCACATTCGGGTATGTAACTGGTTGCATCACGTACGTTAAAGAGGAATCTTCTTCCTTATTTTGTATAGGTATCTCCGGCTCAGTAACAGAAGTTTTCGTCGCTTGGACTCCATTTTGCATAGTGGGTTTAGTAATAATTTCTAGTGTTGGAACCTTTTTAGTACTATATGTTTCCGGCGCATTACTAGGATATTTAATTTTTTGAATACTTGGTTTCGTTAAAATTTCGGTTGTTGAAGATAACGTCTTTTCAGTTGTTGGTGTATTGACAGGATACTTTGTCACTTTTAATCCTCCATATTGAATAGTTGGCTTGGTTACAATTTCAAGAGCTGGAGATGAAGCTTTTCGAGTTGTATATGTTTGATGTGTTTTAACGGGATATCTCGTAGCTTCATCTTTGTTTGGAGTACTTGGTTTTTTCGTAATATCAAATACCTGAGTGAAAGCCTTTGTGGTAGTTGGCATTTGATTTGTCGATGATTTAGTTGATGTTTCGTAAATTGGACGTCGAGAGAAACTTGTTTTCAGAGGAATAATACTTGGTTTAGTGGCTATTTCAAGTGTCATTTGATCTGCTGGTGGTATAACTCTAGTCGTACTAGTTTTAGTCGCTGGTTCATACACTGGGCGTTGCGTAGATGATATGATTTTAGCAGTAGTTGTCTTGGTCGATGGTTCATATATGGTCGATGGCGCGATACTTGCTGTGTTTTCTTTAGTTGTTAATTCGTATACCGGACGTCGTGAAGATATTGGTAAGAGATTTACAATGCTTGGCTTAGTAGTTGGTTCATATATTGGCCTGTATAATGTTGATGGTTTGTGTTCTGGGCCTGGTTTTTTGAAACCACCTATTGGTCCAAAATTAATCTTCGAAGGATGTGACTCTTTTGGAGGTATATTTGTATACACAGATCCTGGCGAGATGGTAGGTAATATTTCAAATGTAAGAGTCTGCGGCTGATTTGTACGCTGAGTCGAAGTGGTGATTTTATTGGCTGATATCACTGGCACTGGAATCATAGGTATTCTCGTGTATTCTGGTTCATCTGGGTAAATATAGGTTTCTGGCTTCTTTGATAGTGAAATAATAGTAGTATCAGTTCCGAGATAAGGTGATTTCGTAATCTCTGTAGTTTGTGAACTTGGCTTAGAATCATAAGTAAGAATCACATGACCTCCTGATTGACCATAATTACTTTGATTATCTTTATCTGCCAAAAGTGAAGGTGACATGGGTATGTAAAGTGTTGGTTTTGATAAACCAGTTTGATTTTTCAAACTAGCAGAGATATCTTTTATTATGTTGACTAAAGATGGTCGCATCGTTGTATCCTCCTTTGTAATACCAATTAAAGACGGTCGCTTTGTGGTGCCCTCCTTTACAATATTCACCAAAGTCGGTCGCTTGCTGATGCCCTCCTTTATGACATTTACTAAAGTCGGTCGCTTCGTGGTACCTTCCTTTACGACATTTACTAAAGTGGGCCTCTTTGTAGTTCCTTCTTTTATAATATTGATTAAAGTCGGCCTCAAAGTAGTAACTTTATGACGTATCGTCGTCGCGGTTGGTCGGCTAGGCTTACCCTTCGTCGGTAGAGTGTAAGATTCCTGCTCTCCCAAAATACCACTGTCCAATGCCATATTTCCCAGAAGATAAATTGGCTTCTCCTTAATCACGGTTGTTGGTTTAAGAGTTATCAGTTTGAGTTCCTCTTCATTTGTTGTTGGCTGTACATAGTTTGTTCCTGGCTCAAACAGAGTTTCTGTCGGTTTACCATTATGCAGAGGCACTACATCTACATACGTTTGATCGTCTTCCAGAGGTGTCATGATAATGCTCGTGTCATGGGCGACATCCTGTTGATCGGCAGAGCCACCGGATAAAATGTAAGGAAGCATGTTAGTCCATTGGCTGTTAACGCTCCCGGGTATCGAGGAACCTGACGTGTGGATCTTGATGGGTTTGTTTAACTCGCCCTTCAAAACTTTCTGCACATTCTGTACTACATCGGATACCTAAACACACAAAAAATTCTAGATTTAATTTTTGTCAATAATTCATATATTACTAATTAGATTGATTTTTATTAATAAAAACTACTCGGAATACTTGTTGTTATGTAAGTGCATTGGAATCGACAACAACAAAAAAGTTCTGCGTCACAAACTTGAATTTCCAGACAAGTAATTTCAGACCATTTAAATTACAGTTAGTTTAATTTATTTTAAAGCAAGCAAGTTATACGAAACGGGAAACAGAAGAGCGAATGGTTACTATTACAATGAAAGTTCTTCGTTATACGCTTAAATAAAATTCTCTTGCGCGCAATCAAGATTCTGTATAAAATTAAAATTGTAAATCACATTACAATCTCAAACGAGCAAGTACTATAACCCAACGAAAAAAATAAAGCCTCATAACATCGCACTTCTAAAAGCATCTCCCTCGTTCAACCCACAGCCAACGATCGCGCGATAAAGTGGCTTCCGAGTAAACCCCACGCGAGATGAATCTCTCGCGCGCTGTACAAGATTGCAATTCAAGGATGGAGGGAGAAGAGGAGAGAGAAAAAAGAGGCGTCCTCTCAATGTTATACCTTTAGCACGCTATCGGCTAACTGGGCCTGATGGTGTCCGAGTTCAATAGGCAGGCTACCGGTGCCGCCGGCTGCGCTGCCTGCGGCAATCATGCCCTGGATCTCCTGCTTGCTCATCTGCTTCATCACAAGCTGGCCATCACCGTTTAGGGTGTAGAACTGGAACTCGTCGGGCATGAAGAGCGTGACCGGCGAGCCTGGCGGCTCTCGGCCACGCGTCTTTGCCTCCGCCTTATGGCGCGCATCGCCGGCTTCGTCGATCACGACGCTGCGAACATAACAATATACGCCAATATTGTTATTTAAAGTGTCATTTTGCGTGTGAAAAAGTTTAACACTTAATACTAATTGATTATAAATATAAGTTATAGTAGTTCATATGAATATAAATTTTATAATCATCATCTTTCATTGATTTACTTTGAACGATTTTGATATCTTGCGCTAATTAATGAACTAGGACGTAGTGTGCATTTCGAATCCGAAAATAAAAAGTTCGGCAGCCTTATTTATATATATGAATCACCGGTCATTGACACTGTACTCCAAAAATATTAACCTCTTTTCGCATAACTGTTCTACATTCATTTTTTTCGGAAGCAATTATCTTTCATTACATGACTTGGGTTTCTTTTTTCTTTCACGAAATGAAATATTTACAAGTACTTACCTACTTGCACCAAAATTTTTATTCATAAAATGTGTCGTTCAACATTTCTCTCAATCTTTGATCAGTATAAAAATCTATATGCTTTCTTTTTAACTAACTAAAATATAAAAGTCTGACCAGAATTAAAAAAAAAAAAGGATAGATACCGACTATCTCTCCAAAGAAATTGAAATTATTCCGCCACACGTATAGCGTCAATAAACCACATTCAATACTGAATGAATCCTAACGCTGCATCTAACGAACCCGCGATCCTACCGGCGCGGCGGCGTTGGACTACACAAAGAGCCCGCGCGCCGTTAATCGACGCAGCTGCGTTGTGCCGCACACGAATGGGCATATTGCGCGCGTGCAAAAGCCACACGCGGTACGGAATCTTTTCCGCGCTCTTCGCACACAAATGCACCGTAATGCAAACTATCGTGTATATTGAGATAACTGGAAGCTCGCGAACGGTACCTTTCCATCTTTCCTTCTTTACTATACTCACCTTTTAACCGAACCAGCAGTGCTCGAACTACCTAAAGATGGCTCCTCCTTTGACGATGATGCATCAGTGGACCCTTCAGCTGTGGTAGCAGCGGTGGTAACCACCAGGAGTAGCAACAGCAGTAGCAATCGTCGTTGCTTGGCTGTCATACTGACCTACGGGCATATTATAGGATCTCTCATGTAGTTTTTCTTTATGCAGGGCGACCCGTTAACCTTTTCACGCTCCTATATAGAACGTCGTTTAATTTAATCTCTGTCGTCGATGCGTCGTCGCGACGATACATTAAACATGAGGCGAACGGTAAATCTCGGAGGCGTACGCCAGAGAATATGGCATTTTTGTAGAGGGAATGTTACAGGAGAGAGGGAAGAGGAGGAAGACGGTTCAGGTGCCGCGGTCACGGATTAATGGTATATATAGAAGCTTGAAGGGGTCCCGATTAAGGCTCATTTGAGGTGATGATTCGTCGAAATGCCGGGATGCCGCAGACTCGATTTATCGGCGTAATGAGTTTCGGTAATAGTAGTGTGTGTCTGTGATGTTTGTGTGTATTATACGGGTTTTCGTCGGTCGTCTTATGTAACGACATTCTATAAAGATCCGTTTAACCGCGCGGGGATACTTTTTATTTTTCTTTCGTTCAGGGTCGTTGCACTGGTACTATACGTCAACGAGTGCGGTACTGATTGTTTGCCAATTTGAACAAATTAATTTAATATACTTATTTTATCATTTCAACGGTTGTTATAGTTTTTCCAATGTAATATTATGTCAAAATTGTATATAAAGTTTAGTTAGAATCAATATAGCAAAAGTATCATTACTTATATATATATATATATATATATATATTTTAAATATACTGTAATTATTGAATAAATCGATTTCATGGAATTTATAAATATGTATAATAGGACTGAAAATTTGCATACGGTTTATTGAAATCGTTCTGCACAAAAACAAAAACAACAAGCTATTTTTGTTGAGCATAGCATATTCTTTAAGCCACGAGACGGAGCAAAAGCAATCATGGTAATAATCTATTATTACTCCAGTAAGTAAAAGTAACAAGGCGCACTTATTATAAAATGCATAACTCTCATTTTATACGCGGATTATAGAAAGAGTTATAGTGTAATAGCATTTTTCTGCTATGTTATTACCAGTAATATCGTTATTACGCTTGTCTGGGGTAATTGCACTCATGCCGAACCGGTATATATCAGACGTACAAAAATGTATACAGGATGGAATCGGTGTTATATTATAATATATTTATATATTAAAATTAATATATTTTTAATGAATAGCTAGGTTTATACTTTTCATAATAAAAAAAATATCAAAAATAATTAAGAAAAACTATGCAGTTATCCATAAATGTATAAAAAAAAATAATTTCATTTTCCCATAGTCACATTAGATTCAAACGTTTATTTATTATTACCATAAAACGGTGGATCGAAATAATTGTATTTTTCTGCTTTTTTAGGTATCAACTTTAAAGTGAATTCAAACTTAATAAAAAATATATACTTAAAAAAAATAAAAAAGAATTAGGCAAGTAATAATGATAGATGATAGATTTATCACGCAAAGCAAAACGCGCTTCAGGACAAAGGCGCAGATATATAAGTGCAAAGCGCATTGCATACAAGCGCGCTCGACAAGTAGATAGAGTCCGCGTCTCGGTCCTCGCGCACGCGCGAAATACAAAAAGGCGCGCGTCGCTCTATCGACTACAAAAAAAAAAATACATGACCAAATACGATTAAGTATATCTCACTATTTTCTTCTCTTCACTTACGTATTCTGGACTCTCAGCCTCGAGTCAATTGTATTCCACGGCAGTCTCAGCTCGACATCAAGAATCAGAGTTCAAATCGAACACAGTTCACGGATGTCTGTTATATATATCAAATCGTCTTAATGTCACACAGTAATACGCGAAAAGTCACTTGTATATCTATGCGAATACTGAATCACCGGGTAGTAGTATCATCCCCGTGTCGGCCGCATTCATCGTCTTTCCCTTTTATAACCGCAATCTTTCTTTCTCTCGTCCTCTCACGTATAAAACGGTCCAAGGGCTTTATCTCGTTCTTCGCTCTTCTGCGACCTTGCATCCACGGATTATCTCTATAAGGGCTAGTGACCTCTTCTCTCGCTCTCTCCCTCTCTCTCTCTCTCTCTCTCTCTCTCTCTCTCTTTGTCGATCGCGTGTCCTCTCTCTCTCTCTCTCTCACCGATCTTTTTCGTTTCTTAACCGAGCACGCATCTCCTCGGCTGGACACACTGTGCTCGTTGCGGACTGGACGCGTCCGTCTTGGCCGCGGGCCCGAGATGACTGTACGCACAGTTAAGCGATGTAGCTTGAGCCTTCGCTCGTACTCGATCGCTCGCTCGCTCCGAGGGAAAGAGAGGAGAAAGAACGAAGAGAAGAGAAAGAGAGAGAGAGAGAGAGAGAGAGAGAGAGAGAGAGACGACAGTATATATATACATGTACATACGCAGCTAGCTAGCTACCTACCTACCTGTGCGCACAGGAGCGGGAGCAGGTTGGTAAGGAGGAGGGGAAAGAGAGAGAGAGAGAGAGAGAGAGAGAGAGAGAGAGAGAGAGGAGCAGCAGGAAGAAGAGGAAAAAGAACGAACGAGAGCAACGAGGTGCACGCGCGCACGTTAGAGAGAAAGAGAGAGAGAGAGAGGGTACCTATAAGCTATAGGGAGTACTTTGGAAAAGTCAAGAAGCTCTCGATCGACTCGTGTCCGAGATGCCGAGTATTCTTGCTGGAAATTTCGATTGGACTGGATTTTATATAGGGTATACTCGCGATCGAATTCGCTGAATATTAAAGCTTTTTGGATTTCCGGGCTTATAACTGTAGATAATCGATTAGTCAAGTTTAACGACTAACTTTTAAATGAGGGTGAGTATAACTATACCTATATTTATATAATCATTCCGAGAAACCTTCCGGTAATTAAAAAATTGTAAAGAAAGGAGATTTGCTCCAATTCTTCGGTAGAAAGATATTAATAAAGTATTCGTGTTAGCTAAATTGTAAAAAAAATTTCTTAGAAAAATATAATCATATCGCTATATATATTAAAAAAAAAATCCCTTCCCTAAATCAAATATCCCCAATAATCTCAAAATAAACCGTATGGCAAGTACTATACTACCATTAAAAACTCAACATTCCACAGTCACCCTATACGCGGCAATTAAATCATTAGCCGCGCGTCCCGATCTCTCTCTCTATATATATATATATATGTGCGTGTGCGCAGAAATAGCCCTGCATCGCGCACGAAGGACTTATACTACTCGCTCGCATTCCAGCGCGCGCGTCTCTGACGCCGGCTGTCTGTCCACCGATTAATCCCTCCTATATATCCCCCTCTTTGCATATATATATATATATATGTGTGTGTGTGTGTGTGTGTGTGTGTGTACCTGTGCGCGCGAGGAAATGAAAATTGCGCTTGATGCTACCACCGCAGAGTCTTGGGAAAGACTCTCAGAGTGTGCACTCGATTGAGGGCCGATCGCCGCTGTTGCTGAGGGTCGTTAGCCTATACGCGAGCACATATACATACACACCGCTTCTCGTGATATATATGCTTCTCCAACAAGTTGGAGCTGCGTGTGGAATTCCGAGTTTTCGCGTGAGTTTGGACGCTTAAGGTATAGTGCTGTATATATATACATACTGCGCTTTCACGGTTCGCGCGCGGTGTAGTTTTTTTTTATGTATATATATGCGTGAACAACCGTGATAACGTTTATGATTTCGAGGATTTTTATAGACCCTTGATTGTTAAGATTTTATGTATGAAATTTTATGTAATCAGACACGATAACTTGTATAATTGTAATTAAGATTTCTCATTTGAGATATGAAAATATCAAGAACATTTGGACCTTGAATTAAGGAAGATATTTCTTATTATTTCAATTTAAGCTCATTACATATTACAATTCAATGCTGCAACATTACATAGTAATTCTATTCTTGATCTGTATCGCGTTCCATCCTATTATTTAATAGCGCTATATACTCTGAAACGTATATAACAAACGGCGCCTCATCCACTTTCCGATTCATCACTCAAAGCTTCTTCTCGCTTAAAGATGCGTTGAAAGTGACTATTAATACACACACACATACACACACACAGCATGCGAGATGCGCTTTTTCTATTTATTCCGATCATCAGCCACCGCCCCGCGCATATAATTGATACGTCAGAGATCAACGCGTAAGAGATGCCGTAATGGCTGCGATCATTAGTGTGATATATTGTTATAGCCTCCCTCGTGTTCTCTCTCTCTCTCTCTCTCACATATACACACATACATATAACCAACGATGTACCGTTACACTTCCATTGCCCTGCGGGACCATACCGATAAATTATTTACGCCTTTAGTATATAAGAAAGCGAGTAGACGAGCGAATGCTACCACCATATCGCGATCCGAATTAATTTCCGTTTCTTATATAGTTTAAATATAACCACAGCGCGCGTATATGTATATGTTCAAGAAGCGTAATTAATGCGCGCGAACGATGAGAGTTCGTAATTCGCGCGCGCGCGCGCGCGCGTAAACAAAAAAAAAACAATGTGGAAAGGTGAATCAACGGTTT
>JAYJLV010000056.1:6394674-6410999 GCA_036873485.1 Torymus texanus
AATGATAGTGTGACGTTTTTATCTCCAAAATTAACCAATAATTAGCCAACGCATCGTTAACGTTTCTACCAGGGTATGTGTATGTATGTATATTTTCTCTTTTTTTTTGTTATTGAACTGGCTATTGTCTGCTGGGACTTCGTATTGCTGGGGGTTCCACGATATAACGATCGGATTTTTTACGATGGATTTTTAGCTGGACAGCAGCAGCTGTGTGTGTGTGTGTATGTGTATTGCGAGGTTGTTTTTGAGCTTGTGGTTGAGAGATTTATGGGCGATTAAAGATTTAAAAGATTTGATCTGCGCGCTTTTCGTGGAGTTCGGTGACCTCGACGGTGAGATAGTTTTTTTTTTCGTTTTTTCATTGTGTGTATTGGGCGCGGACCGTTGTTGTTGAAGGTTTACTTTATACGATTAATTTTATGATTTTTCGTCAGCGTGATTTTTCATTGTATTTTTTTTCGACGTTTTTTTTAGTTTAGTATATATATGATATTCAGATTATTTAAATTTATACTGAAATATACAATGACAATATTATCGATTGTAGTCGCACTGAAACTATAAAATATTTTCGAAATATAATTCCATACAAAATTGAGTTTGCAATTAGAAATAATGAGTTCATTTATACCGTCGATTACATTTTTTTTCAATTTCAAAAAATTACGATTTTATTTCCATGAAAATACTTGACACGACAAATCGCTTTTTTCTCGTAAAGAGAGAAGAAAAAAAAAACCAATCGACTATAAACCATCATCCTGTGAGTAATTATCTCGATTTCAGAAAATCAAAGGAAATCCCTCGACTTCTTTTTCTTCTTACGAGCAAATCACCGTCACTATACGCGCACGCGAAGGAAAAATAACACTTATACACATCATAAACAGTTAAAAAGAAAAATCAAAGGATCAGCGACCCTTTAAAACCTCGAAAAAAAGTATATATCTATCCTCTATTACGCGAAAAAAGGACAAAAAAAATTTTACTTCATTAAACGCGCCGCCGTAAGCTTTTTATTAGCGTAATTAAATAACAATATCCAGCGATGGTAATGGGGCGCAGGTCTTTTTTTTCTCTTTCTCTCTCTCTCCCTGCTTTATAACTCGCTGATGTCATTCCGGAATGGCTTGTGTGCGCAAAGCGAAAAAATGTTATCTCTGCAATTATTTTTTTGCAAAACGCACGCGCGCGGGTGAATAAAGGGGAGAAGAAAAAAGGAACATTAATGTGTTGCCTTTTCATTAGGATCGTAATACCCGAATTTTCGGTTATAACAGCTTGATGGTATAGCGGATTGTTTTTGGTATACGTTTTGTCGGTAATGAAAATTTAATTGTTTTTTTTTTGCCAGCGTGGTAAACGTTGTATATTGATTCAAGTCCTTTTTTGACAATACACGAATTGGATGCAAAATTTATTGCGCGTTGGGAAATGTAAGCGCATATATGAAACATACATATAATCGTACGCACTGTAGGTACAATAAATAAATCCACTTATTTGCTCGTTATTTTATGTCGATCATTACAGAATCGTACAAAATTAATGGAATTTAAAATTTTCTTTTCATCTAGACCATTACTCATTTATTTATTTATCAATAGTAACGCCCTATTTATTAGTAGCAAAAAGCTTTCTTAAAATTAACGGTGTATTTATATATTTATAAAATATGAATTGTGCGCGTCACATTTGAATACTTTCATCGATTCTCGTATTTTTATATATAAATACATAAATACGTATTTGACATCAGGATTAGAACAGCGATCCTACGAAAATTTTCCAATATACAAACATTATTTTCAACCCCTTTACTTTAAAAACAAAACTATACAAATAAATTCCAACCTCTTCTCCCCCATTAACAAAAAAATAATTCATCCCTTCATTATACCTTTCCCTAAATTACCCTTTATAGTACTATACTACATACTTCACTTTTCAACCGATTCCCTTTACGTATACCTACATACATATATATATGCACAGCCACTCAGTAAAAATCGCGCGCATCTCTCTCCCGTGGCGCGCGTAATCTCCGAACATGACGGTTTTCTCTCTCTCTCTCTCGACCCACATTATATGCACACACATGCATTTCGTAACATACGTGGGGGTAGGGGGGAGAGGGGGATCCTTTGAAGCGCACGCGCGCGTATAAGCGAACGCTTGGAATTTCGTCTCACATCACACAGGCGCAGGAGCTGACGTAAGTCGAGCGAGCGACTGACTGTCTCTTGCTCGTCGCGTGCGCGCGTTCTTGAGTGCAGCCCATAGTTGTAGCTTGGTATGCAGAGAGAAAGAGAGAGAAAGAGAAAGAGAGAGAGAGTGCGTAGATACGCGTATGTATGAGTTTATATAGAGAAAAGAAGGCTTTTTAGGGTTCAAGTGAGTGTAAGCTTTGCTCGTTGGTTATATATTGGCGTATATATCGAATTGGAAGAAAAGGTGAACGTAGTTCTTTTTCTTTTTAAAGAATTGAACGATGTATGTATGTGTGTGTATGTACGTATATAAATTTTATATTTGAATAAACGTGGTATACAGTCGGTTGTTTTGATTATAGAGGGAAAGAATTGATAACAATTATTCATCGAAGAGAAATGTTATTATTAGAATTTTATTCAAATTAAGGATAATCTTTTTTTTTCAGCGTATAACAGGAAAATTATACACCTGTATCTTGTCTTATGCACGATGTTTAATAATTCCTTGTTGTATATTTACAAGCGTTGTAATTGGCGTTTACATGGAAATTAATATTATAGCATACACTGCTAATTGCTTCAAGTGTAAATTTCCAAGCAATGTCTAATTAAATAAGCACTTTCATAATTCACATTATCTCTGATGAATTTAATCAATTCCGTTTCCAAAATTCACCAAATCTGTCCCCAAAATTTCTTCAACTCCTTTTTGTCTCATCAAAACACGTCCACACCACACTACAAAGCCTATAATACTACTTTGAGAATCCGCTTCCTCATACTCTGAATTCTCTCAGTATATAACCGTGTCAATTGCCATATTACTTGCGCTTTTTTTCACATCGCGCATTCCTATACTATACGCACTTTCCGCTTATACTTACTTATACTTACTTACTTACTTTCTTACTCTCTTCGCGTTCTCTAAACCACACGCCACGCGTGCTCTTCAACAAGCTCAAAGCAAACACGTAGGCGCCGGCGCACTCTACTCAAACACATACATACAAGAGGTTTCTTCAATTGCGGGAAATAATGTTTGATTTGGACGCGTATATGGCCATTAGACAAGCTTAAAAAGCTATACGTATACGTCGATGATGTACAATAATCTTAACTATATATATAATAAGCTGATGGTCATGATGATAATTTCACCATGGTAATGTGTGTACAATCGGTGTGTGTGTGTGTGTGTGTGTGTGTGTGTGTGTGTGTGTGTGTGTGTGTGTGTGTGTGTATATATATATATATATATAATATCTATGTTGTTGCAGGCTCGTAAACAGCGGCACGTACTATGGTCTATCGTGGAACGCCTCGTCGCTCGGCGGCAACGACTATATGAATTTCGTCATATCCGGCCTAGTGGAAGTACCGGCCTACACCTTTCTCATCTTCACGCTTAACCGATGGGGCAGGAAGCTCATCCTCTGCGGCTGCATGATCGCCTCCGGTCTCGCCCTCATGGCTACGCTCTTTATACCTGCTGGTCGGTATAGTATATATATATATACACACACACACACACACACACATTTTCTCGATTTCTTCAGTGTCTTCGCGGGTTTCGGCGTATATATATGTGGCTTCCCGAAATAACTGAATAAGTCCACTTTTTTGAAAATCGAGATAACCTGAGGTTTTTGTGTCTTCAAATAGGGCTTTTTTCATTTAACACTTTCAGTAGTAGCAAAAATATTGCAGTAAAGCTACAATTCACCCGAAACCTAACCAGATAAGTCCATTTTTAAAATTTTCTGCTCGGCATAACCGGATAAGTACAGAATTGTTTTCGTTTATCGTACTTATCATTTATTTTATCTATTCAAATTGAATGTGAATATGATGGCTAATATATTTTTATCTGTTTATTTGAAAAATTCCTATATACATTTTCAAATTATAAACATTTTAAAATTTTACAATATTAGTACAATACAAATACAATAAAAATGTTCGTTAATTTAATAGAAATGTCAGAAAAATATCAATTTCTTGAATAGGTAATAAGTCATAATTAAATTAAAGAATACGCTCTAAAATAAAGGCGAACCGCACTATCAGATAAGTTCACAGTTCCCGGAATAACCAGATAAGTCCGTACTTTTTACAGTTCCTACTCGTTTTGAACGCATCAGAAAATGTATAATCTGTTCAAACCATGCGTGTAAATATGTGTTTTGAATGTGTCGATTGACTAGTCAAGTATCGCGACTCATCTCGTTTCTCCCGATCTTATAACATATAAGTTTGAACATTAAAACCCGCTTTTGTCGGTAACTCGAAAAGTGGACATATTTGGTTATTCTGGGAAGCCACAGATTTGCATTCTTATTTATTCGCGTGGATAAGCGAAAAATGATCATTTTTACGGGTGTCTATATATAATACAAATGGAAAGTCGCGTGCGTCTATATATTTATGCTTGTTGCCGAACACTCGCGAGCGCAATAATTGCACGGGTGTAATTTTAGTATATATGAAAGTATCGCTACTCGACCGAGATATATTAAAATAATCGCCGAGTGATTGAATTTACAATTGGGGTTTACGCGGAATCGCGGAATATGTTATTTTAATGATTGTGAATGATATTTTATGGTAACTGCAGTGTTACCGTAAATTAGAAAAGATTTTATATATGCACGTCGTCGCTTGGCATCAGGCTAATCAGTTTTAATTATTTGTTTACTTATATACCAGGAACGAGATTTTGTCAAATTTATAAATAGAATGTAGATAATATGGTACGCAAAGTTAATGATTTGCGATAAATTAAAATTAGTATATTGACGCTGCAGATATTGACGATTTACTAGTTAATGTAATGTATAAATTAAGTTTGATAAAATAGTAGAGTCATCAATATTTTTAAATGTTCTAGCTACTAGAATGCAAATGAAAATCTTAATTTTTATGAAACGCTCCATTACAATTTCCATTTGCAGAGATGGTATGGCTAAAGGTGACCTTCGCGATGATCGCGAAGCTGGTGATCACCTCGTCCTACGGCACGATCTACGTCTTCACCGCTGAACAATTTCCCACGGTCATCAGGAACGTCGGTCTCGGGGCTAGCTCGACGTTCGCTCGAATAGGCGGAGTCATCGCTCCGTACATCAATTTCCTCGTACGTATATATATCGTAACGAACGTTCGATTTTTTTTTCACTCTTCCTCTCTATGAACTATGTGGCGCTTAATTTTCTCATAACGATCTGACTTGTCGACAGGCGATGTATTGGGAACCGCTGCCGTTCGTGATCTTTGGCTTCTGCTCGTTACTCGGCGGTGTGTTGTCGCTGTTGCTACCGGAGACGCTAAATAAGAAACTGCCGGAGACGATCCAGGATGGCGAGGCCTTTGGGATGTAAGTATGATTGGAGAACTTAGGTAGATGGCTTGATAATTTTGGTAAAAGGCAGAGTGATAGTTTTATACACTATTTTTCAATAAATTTGAAGAAGGGTTGTAAAAAAAACCTATTGTTCCTTTTTTTTTATAATTTATTGTTAAAAATCATCAAGTTAACATATAAATTCTATTTTAGCACATTAAAGGCACTTAAATACCATTAGGCAGTATCTACATTGATCAAATTTAGTTGATGAACTATTGATATAGGTACACGTTTAAATTAAGAGTTACGAAATAAGTTAACATAAATGAAGTCTTTAAAACATTAATATGAAGAACATTCCAAAGATTGATTGTGTTTGACGTGTGTATTAAGACGTTGCATTGTGTATTTTATACATTGCGTTATCCTATTGAATGTAAATTTATTTTAATATTCCTGAAATGGACGGAAATAAGTATATTTATACGCCGATGGTAGTTCAATTGATTGTTTGTAACTAACAGAAGTACATGTACCTCGCGATAAAAATTTCTGTTCAGAGAGCTTCACAACATAGTTAACAAACTACAAAAACGTTTGCATGTTAAGATCTTATAATATACCAATTAAAAACGGATTTATGTAATTGTCTTATTGTGAAATTTTCACACCTGAAAAATTATTAACTGCATTATAGAGAGAAATAAATTTATTTTTCAGGAAACGCTCTAAAAGTAAAAAGATGTTGGACGCGGAAGACATAAATGGCAAGGATGAAATCAGCAATATTAAGCAATTTAAATCGTAACCAAATATTTTTAGATATTATTAAAAATTATTTGGTTTAAATTTTCAAAAGTAAGTTTACAAACAAACTTTTACACTTTGAGTATTTTTATCATTTTTATATATGAAACGCAGAAAATGTATATGAATTCATAAAACAAAGTGTTAACGTTCGTTAAAACATTTACAACGGTCGACTTATGTTCATGTAAACATGTACAATTAACAAAAGGTATGCCAATTATGTAGATTAATTTTAATTAAGGAATTTAAAATCGTTTTTATAAAGTATTTTCGTTAGTAGAAAGTTTGTTTCGCATAAAAAAAGTACTTTTATACTAAACTATTTATAGAAAGTAAAATGCGGATGAATTGTTTTTTCTTTATCTATTGTTATCATGATTAGTCTTGTTACTAGTATAATTATTATTAATTATTAAACTAACTCTTTTAATTTAAGTTATGAGTCGTATTATTAAATGTAGTGAATTCATGCATCCACATGATTAACAACCATTATTAAGAAAACGATTGTTTAACAATACGCACAAATGTACAACGATGAAAAATAGTTTTTGCCGTACTTCGCTTTGTCATAAGAGGTTTCATATTTTCCTACTATCTTACCATAGAATTTACCAATAAATCTCGAGCAAGTACCAAAGTACGAAAATTTTTTATATAACCATATGAAATACAAACGCGGCAATTGCACCAAATGGTTGTGCTCACGACTAAATTCAGCATTGCTCATTCTATTTCATAATGAATACTGAACTGCGATATAGCTCCTAATGTAAAATTTATTCTGAAATTTCTATATTTTTATCTGACCTAAGACTGACCAAAACGCACGAAAGTAATTGTAGCTTAATCAATAATGTCGTGTAAACATGTCAGCAGATAAAATTTCGGAATAAATTGATTTCGATTGCTTCTTAATGCACTTAGTTAATTAAGCTATACTATTGTCTTTTTGTATTTTATAAATTGTAAAAGATAATTGCATTGACGAAAAATTGTATGAGAAATTTCAACATTGCAACATTTAAAAACCATTTTATTTTTACAAATTTGTAAAACTACACTTTAATAAAACGATACAAAATAAGTTATTCTCGATTTCATGTACATAAATTAGTAATTTTTATCGCTTTTAACAGTATGTATAAATTATTGTTCGTTAGACGAAAATTATGAGATTTTTAGTTAACTATTTTTAACAATTAATTATGAAATTATCTTATGCTTAATTCTTTCTTTTCAACAAGATTAGTTGGCGCGTTGCTATCTCTATTGATAGTGTAAACTATTGATAATTTTTTCGGAATACACTCCGTTGCTCTACACGTCATTATGTCCAGCATAATGTGCATTTGTTTTTGTTCTGTACCTTCAGGTACATTTACCGACAGTGGTTTTGATAAATTACCTATTGATTCAGATGCTTTCCAGTCCTCAGATGGTAACATCAACGACCATTTCTGTGGTGCTTCTGCATTTAACTTTAAATCGTTCTGAAATACTGGCAATAACGATATAGATAAAGCTGAATCTTTTGTACTAATTGTAGAGGTAAAATTATAGGTATGTTCTCCTCTATTCCATACTTCAGCTGGAAGATCAACAGGGATCTAAAATTTTGAAAAGTTTTTTAAATAGATTTTCTTGATAAAAATTCTAGAAATAAGAAATCTTTTTTTATGATTTACCACTTGTATATTTTCAATATTAGATAAATCAAGAGCTTTGATGCAATGATTGTTTGTATCTGCTATGTATAAAGTTTTTCCATCTTGGCTAACTGCTAATCCACTGGGTTCATCAAACTGAAAGAGAAGATCCTTCACTGAAGTCTCGTTTGAATTTTTTAAAGCTGTCAACAAACTTTTCATGCCAAAAAAGCTTACAGTATTATTTTTGGATGGTTTTCCACTACCACACACTGTTACACAATTACCCTCACTATCTGTTTTCTTAATTTTATGGTTGTAAGTATCTGCAATGTACACCATTTTGTCTGCATTATTCCAAGCTACACCTAAAGGATGTTGCAATTTTGCTGAATACTTTTTGCCATCTTGATCACCAAAGCAGTGCAAATTCTAGAATAAAGGATTATTAGTTATCTATTAATTTTTTCAAAAAATTATATGTAATATTGACTACCGTTGGATTATTGTCAGCTCCACAAACTGGTAAAACTTTTCCATCATCAAGACAAACTCTTCTTACAGTACTACTTTCACTGTCAGCAAAGAAAACTGATTTAAATTCTTGTGCTACTGCAAGTCCTGAGGGTTGAGCTAAACTTGCAGCATGAGCATAAGAATTATTTCTATTTGATTCTCTGCCATTTCCAATTATGTTTGCACATGTTCCTACTTTGTATTCCCTAATGCAAAAAGTTTTTATTATTGTATTTTCTTAAATTTAAAAGTATCTAACTAGAATTTCACATACTTCTTTTTCCACCAAATAGTATCTTCTAAAAATAAAGCCCAAATCTGGTGGGTTCCTGCTATGGCTATTAAAAGAACTGGTACAGTTTTCTCATCATGCTCATGATTATAAATAGCAACATCCCATGGGGATGATAATTCTTGTTCTTTTCCAATTTTACCACCAGTATAGTCACGTCCTTGACTTCCTGTTCCAGCAATAGTAGTAACATTTTTCTCTTTTAAGTTTATCTAAACATGTATTAAATTTTTTGTAAACAAACTGAATTGTTACTACAATTGGATCTTTTTATTGTATTCTACTTACTTTTCTGATTGCATGATTTTCATTATCAGCAACAAAAACATTGTCATTAAGTACACAAACTCCTTGAGGTGCATTAAATCGAGCAGTTTCAAAATCTCCATCTTTAAAACCAGGTGAATATCCACCAATAACATTTTCAACTTTACCATTCTTTCCCATGATTAAAATTCTGTTATTACCAGTATCTGAGACTACTAATTTTTCCTCAGATTCAGTTTTGAATGTATGAATTTTTCCAGGAAATAGTAAACTACCTTTGTTCATGGGTAAAATATGCTGAGCAAGTTTAAGAGGAATAGTTTCATTTGAAATTTGTTTCAATGATTTAAAATATTTTAGAGCAACTTTTGTATATAAAAATAGTTCTTCCCTATGTCCTTCACCTACTAAGACAAAAAGAGGTTGTCCTTTTGGTCCTGAAATTGAAGTTAATAGTTTGTTACTCAATATGCAAGATTTTTCATTATATACAAACACATACCTAGCATAACTAAACTTGGCCAGCATACAATACCAATATCTCGCCACATAGAAAGTTTAGCATCATTTACAACAGGATGTCCTATGTTATACCTTTGAACTGCTGCAAGAATTTTGCTAGAATCACGTTCATTGGCAAACTTTGCACTATGTACACCAACCTAAAGTTTGTGAATAGTTGATTTTTAAATTTTTTTTATTAGTAAAATTATATTACTAGATTTAAATATTTTTGTACTAACAACAACAAGACCATCTTGAATAGAAAACCTTCTCTCTAAAGCATCTAAGTCTGGTAAAATGTGCATGCAATTTATACAGCAGTAAGTGAAGAAGTCTAAGACAACAATTTTGCCAGCTAGATGTTTGTGTACAGATAAACTCTCCGAGACATTAAACCACTCCAAACCTATAAATAAAAAATAAGAGATAAAGGAATATTTAAAAATGTTAAACAAAACAAAAAAATTATCAATGAACTCTTTTATTAATCAATTTAATTAGTATAAAAAGTTTAATAAACAATCTATTCATCCTTAAGGGGTAAATCAAACTCTTTATGTAGACTGGCAGTAGTAACACCACGCATTGATGCCAATGCTCCTAAAACTACTTGTGTGGCATCTTTAATATCATTGTACTCATGGAGTAATTCCATAATTTCTTTCACAGAGTCTTGCAATTCTGCATTCTTTTTCAATTCTGTTAATTCTGACTCTAAAGATTCCTTAATCCTTAAAAATCGAGTATATTCCTTCTTTTCTTCTTCTGTTAAAGGCTTATCATTTTTCGAAGGAGTTTCTTTTTGAGGTGTAGAATTACTTTTGGAAATTTCCTCCCGATTACGTTTGATGCCTCTAGAGCTTGACATTGTTATAGTTTAAACAAGGATTACTGTACCTAAAAATGAGAAATAGTTGTTGTTAGTCTTCCTATTATATTCTATTAAAGTTATTCATAATATACAATTAATTAATTAGTAAAAAAAAGTAGGACATAACCTGTAACTATTAGATTTCACCATGTAGAATCATTAATACTTGAGAAAAATTCCAAAAAATAGAAACAATTCCTTAAAATTAATAAAAAAAAAGCATTTAAACTGACCTTTAGCAAAATCGTTGACTTGCACTCCCGCCTCAGCGTAGGCCTTGATGTGCTTCAGAACGATCTTCTCCTTTTCGCTCTCGTCGTTTACGCTACTCACAACCCTGCGAAGTTCGATGCAGATCTGCGTCAGATCCTCCACTGTGCTTTGCACGCTCATTTTTTTCAGTTTTTCCGCGAAACCGCTACGATCTTCTGCACCCCTGAAGTAGTCAGAACCGTACCGCCGCCGATCGCTCGCGGTATGAGCCACCGATGATTTGTGGAAGTCACGGCGGCGCGGCGTTGTCAAGTTTAGGCCTGCACGATGATGATGCTCCTGATAGTACGGTTTCACTCTGAGCGCGAAGTTACGGGCGAGACGAAAGCCGAAAGTCGTAGTCGCGCACGGCATTTCAATGGTATTTACGTAATGGCTGGATATACCCACCACTACCAGTTGGTATGCGCGAATCGTCGCCGATCACAATTCGCGACCGTATCCATAATAAGTATACGCTGGATTTTCAAGTTCAAATATGTTGTTATTTTTCGCAGTATGATGCTACCGAATACCGACAGAGCAGCTTAGCTTAACATTACAGTCTACCTTATCGACGTCGGCATGTAAGGATATATATAGATATATGCCCGGTGATTAATACGCATGGTCAATGTTTATATATATCTATGATTCAATTGCGTGCCGTCTGCCGACGTGCATTGCTACGTTGCCAGCAGACAGCGGAACAGCTGATGCGAAGCGCGTGTATGTATTTTTGGAGCTGGAAGCGGAGATGGAGGTTGCAGTAGTCGTAATTAATTAGCTAATGTTATTAAGAAAAGATAGTCTTCGTGTGTGTAAATAGCTTTATAGGATTAATTAAAATATTCCATGTCCATATGTGCCTCTATATACAGATGAACCAACAGGTGGGATTGAAAATGTCTAGCTCTGACTGTTATCTGTGATCTAGTCAGGAAATATTTATTTTGATATAAGTAATAATTGAACATATTTTTACATATGTACAGGAAGAATTTAAGAAAGAGGTGAGTTCATTGATAATAATATAATTTTTTAAAGAATTAAAAACTTCTATTTGTGGATACTGATATAACACCAAAAACGGCATTCTTATTGAATGAGTCATTAGTGATTATCCTTTTTTGTAGAGTTTTTGAAGGAACCTCATTGTAAAGTATTTTGATGAATCCTGTTCTCTTAAACGAAGCAAAAATGGAGTTAATGGGCAATGGAAATAGATCTGATTCAAACACTGATCATGTTCCATTAGATATGAGTCAAAGGATAATTTCCATGGAACAAGATAACTATCCAGCACAGGCAGTAAGTGTTAATCATTTCTTTTTTTGGTATTTAAGACATTAACTTTTATTTATTACTTATGTAGGAAACAAATACTGAAGATGAATCTCACAATCAAGAGGAATCTACTGTTGACTTTGTTTTAGCCTATGTGGATAATGGCAATGCTTCTCATGCAAGTAAAAGAGAAGCATTTGAAAGAAGTTTGTTAGATCAAGGATTAAGATTAGAATATGAGCAGAATCGTCAATTGTGTTTTGTTAAAGTCTATGCTTCTAAGGTAAATAGTTATCATGTTCTATGATATCAAAATATCAAACCTTCTTTTTATATTGTTTAATTAAATTCATAGGAAGTGTTATGCAGATACTGCGAAATTATGAAACTCAGAATGCCAATTAAACCACTGCCTAATGAGGAAATAATAGAAGAAACAGATTTATTTGATGATGCTAAATCTTGGTTTATTAAACTGTTTAGTTTTGCACAAGTAGATTTAGTAAAGTTTCCACCAAAGGAATATCAACTTGCAGCTGAATATTCTAGAGACAAAGATTATTTGTATGTAGACCACACTTATCAAAAGTAGTATTTATTTATGCATGCTAATATCATGAAATATCATAATTAGTTAATTCCTTTTATTTTCTGCACAAAAAAGATTTAATACAGATGATAAAAAATTTTTCCCTACTCACATTCGTGTAATGATTGTGGATTTTATTTTGAGAAGACAGTGTGAAGGTATTCAGCGTTTATTAGCAGCAAGTGTATATTCTGCTGCATACCCATTGCATGATGTAAGATTTTTATTTCAATTCTAGTAAAAGTTATTTTTATTTATTAATTATTTTATAAACCCTAATTCATTTTATTCAAATCTACTAACTGAATAGTTTTTTAACAAGTTTTTTTATTATTTGAAAATTTGTATAATTTTTATCAGTGTTAAATTGAATTATTTTTCAAGGGAACCATCAAACAAAAGGGAAGTACCAGATCTTTACTTTTTGAAGATTGGGCTCAAATCAGACATTGGATTAAAATACAACCTCTGGACACAGTACGAGAATATTTTGGAGTTAATTTTGCTATGTACTTTGCATGGCTTGGATTTTATACTTATATGCTTATACCAGCAAGTATTGTTGGACTTCTGTGTTTCTTTTATGGTAAAAAGATTATTTGTTTTACGCACACTAAAATTTTATAATGATTATTAAACGTTTTTATTGATCCTTTCTTACAGGACTTGTAACGATGAATTCAAATCAACTAGCTGAAGAAGCTTGTAGTGACTGGGCTAAAGAAACTATTATGTGTCCTCAATGTGACAAGACTTGTGATTTTTGGAGATTAAGTGAAACTTGTTTGCTAACACGTGTCACATATTTATTTGATAACCCATCTGTTGTCTATTTTGCTGCCTTTATGTCTGTATGGGCAGTATTTTATCTTGAGTTATGGAAAAGAAGAGCTGTGGCTTTGAGTTACCGTTGGGGATTAGTTGGATGGGACAGAACTACTGATCATTCACGACCACAATACTTATCTGCTATTGCAAATGCTAAATTAATCAAAGTTAAAGAAAAGGTATTAATTACTTAGAATACTTTTTATTACAAATTAATGCAATTTCAGTGATTTCATCTAGATATTTTAAAACTGCTTTAAAATTTTCATAAAAGGATTTATTTAAAAAAATACTTTTTGTTGATGATAATGAATTTTAGAATAATAAATAAATATAAGTTATTTAATATTGAATTTTTCTAGGTCAATCCTGTTACAGGAGAAAAAGAGCCTCATGTCAGTTTTTGGAAAGTCAGAGTACCAGCAACATTTTTCAGTTTTTCAGTTGTTCTCTTATTAACTGCACTAGCACTTGCAGCAGTATTTGCTGTTGTTTTATACAGAATGTCAAGCATAACTTCAACATCTTTATTTGGAAGAGAAGTTGATTCAGCAAGTTATAAGACTTTTGCTATTCCAGCAATTGCAGCTGCGATTAATTTGGTACACAATATAAATATTATATTATAAAACTTTCTTCCATGTCTTGTTATTAATACAAAATCTTGTTTCTAGGTATGCATTTTAGTTTTAAACTTCATTTATGACTGGCTGGCAGAGTATTTAACAGAAATGGAATATCTAAGAACTCAAGCTGAATTTGATGATAGCCTTACACTTAAAGTTTATTTATTTCAATTTGTCAACTATTATGCTTCTATATTCTATGTTGCTTTTCTAAAAGGAAAATTTGTTGGATATCCAAAAAAATATAATAAAATACTTGGATTAAGGTAGGTTGAATAAATATGTACTATTAACTCTTAAGTTCTAATTTTTATTAAATAAATGGTATTTGCAGACAAGAAGAATGTTCACCTGGTGGATGTTTAATGGAGCTATCAATTCAATTAGTTATCATTATGGTGGGAAAACAAATACTGTATACAGTAATGGAAATGTTTTTACCTATACTATATAAGTATTGGTCATTGTTCCGCATTCATACTGGTCTAAAACAAAAAGATCCTATTGTGTCTCGTAGTCAATGGATACGAGATTTAAAACTTCTTGATTGGAGTAAGGCATTATAATTTTAAATAAAAATTAAACATAAGAATACCAATACTAACAATTTATTTTTAAAGGTCCTAGAGGATTATATGATGAATATTTAGAAATGGTTATTCAGTTTGGATTTATTACGCTATTTGTAGTAGCATTTCCATTGGCTCCTTTATTTGCTCTAGTAAATAACGTACTTGAGATGCGATTAGATGCTGCGAAATTTTTACGACATTATCGTCGACCCGTACCGCGTCGAACTCGTGACATTGGCATTTGGGGACGCATTCTGGAAGCACTAGCTCGGATATCCATAATGACAAATGTATGTATATTTAAGAATTTTGAAACTTGTAGGTCTTACTAGATTGTTGTTATAGATGTTTTGTTATACCTATAGTGTAAATATTTTTTCTATTTTTTATTTTAGGGATTTATCATAGCATTTTCCTCAACATTTATACCTCGATTAGTATACATGACTGTAGTTAGTCCTAACAAAACAGATATTGGCTTTTTAAATCATAGTCTTGCTCTGTTTGATACTAAAGATTTTGTTGCTGGTACAGCTCCCCTATACAGTTCCTTTGAAAATGTAACAACATGTCGTTATGCAGAGTACAGAAACCCTCCTGACCACTTTGAATTGCCATACAAAAGACCAACTATATACTGGCACATTCTTGCTGCTAGATTAGCATTTGTTGTAGTATTTCAGGTGATAAATTTGTTTTTTATAATTATAAAATACATGGAATATATTTTATTAACTGAAAAAGTGATAATTCATTTTTTAGAATGCTGTAGGGTTAGTAACAATGGCTGTGCAATGGTGCCTATCAGGTATACCACGAAAACTGAATGACCAAATTAAACGAGAAGCCTATTTAACAGAAGATTTAATAATTAAACGGGAAGCTGAAAGAGCTAAAGATAAATTAGAAACTGACGATTATTTATTGAACAATAGTAATGATAATCTGAGAAAAAGAAACACACATATAGAATTTTCTGAAAGTCTATAATATTTTAACTGTGCTTCTTTGAAAAAATTTTGAATCTTTTTATGAAAATGATATAATTTAAAGGAGCTCTAAAATACTCATTATTGAAAGTAATATCTAATAAACACATAAGACAAGTTTCGATTTTTGAAGCTCTTGCATTTTAATAAGCATTTTGCAATTCGTGTTTATTATAAATTGTATTTAAACATTTTCATAACTGTAAACTCTTAATGTATATACATATACTTACCGTGCAGGTAGTTTCTTAACATTTTTTGTAAGGTTTTATACCTGATTTGATGTGAATTTGTAGGGAATCTATGATCTGAAAGTTTTGCATATTTGTAAATATTTTTCTATATTATCTAATGTAATGAATACCTAATTATCATAGAAAAAATTTTTTTTTATGTGATATACTAAATGAACAAATTTTTTTCTTATATTCATAAAATTGTTATAATTGTTATAAAAATTATAAAGTCTTAAAAATTTTATTTGGAGTTTTTCTTGAAATCCTACTATCCTTTGCTATACAAGCATAATAATAGATCTATAGTATAGCAGTCTGTACTGCACATTTTAAAATATGACTAAATGGAATTGTCATAGTTTACGTAATAAACTCCATTCTCTCCGTAACATTGCTGATAACTATGATATTATCCTCTTAAGCGAAACCTGGCTTAATGACCTCACACACATCCGCTTCCCCAATTTTACTATGATAC
>JAYJLV010000056.1:6421987-6459427 GCA_036873485.1 Torymus texanus
ATATTCACTAATGTTACGGTGGAGCAATTTTAACTAATCTTTAGTGGTTTTTTCACTAATTCAACTTTAGAGAGTATGTATGTATATAATAACGATTACACAACTGCAACCGTTGAACCTCGTCGGCGGGTGCACGACCCACCACATACATATACATATATATTTATACACTGCAAAGGAATCAGCGAATCGTATCTCACGTATACACATACACACATATATATATATATATATATATATATACATACACATGGTACGGTCAAGGCAACGCGAGCATGCCTCAGAAGAAATATCAACGGTGTTGCTCTCGATCGTTCGCTCGCTCGCTCACTCACTTGCGAGAGACTAGAGCAAGAGAGAAAGAACGAAGGAAAAAAAAGGGAGCGCAAGAGAGAGAGAGAGAGAGAGATATTCTCGTTTGCCACGAGTAGTAGGTTGTCGGAGCCTTCAGGCGACGCGCACGCGGAGAGCACAGTAACGTTGCACCATCAGTTGGCCGCCTCCCCGGTTAGACCCCCTTGGGCAAATCCGCGGCCTTATTTACCCTTCCACCTTGGGCGGCTGTTAGCTCTCCTCTGCTTGAGCGCGCGCCACGCGACGGCAGCCACTGACTAATCGAGTGCGATCTCTTTTCTTGGCCCTCTCTCTCTCTCTTTCTCACTCACGTGGAACAAGGATTACTCATCCGTATATACGATAGGTATAGTATATATATATATATACACGTGTAAAAGTCGAGAGGATGGATGAAATTTAATTAAGAGAGGATCATCACGACAAGGCTATAACACATACGTATGTGTGTTTGTGTGTGAAAGACGAAGGTCCTATATAAACTTTTCGGGGGAGAAGGTTTTGCCGAAGGTTGTCGTCGTTGACGTCGTCTGCAGTTTTTTGCGATATCATCTCTCTCACTCGGTCTCACCAACTGCAATTCGGTGGTCGTGGGGTTTTCGCCACGCTATACGTATAATATATATATATATTATTGTGGTCCCGGTTATTATGCGTAGTTTTCGATGGCCAAAAAGCATTGCGGGTTTGCCAAAACGATGAATTAAAGAAACACACGGGGGCTTTTGTCGTATATATATATATATATATATACACACACACACACACACACACACACACACACACACACACACACACACACACACACACACACACACACACACATATTCTCAAATAATTACAATGTTTTGAAACGTAAATTTTGTTTACCACCACCACGTGATGTTTTTGTTGATGAATGCTCCTTCGTTTTGTATATGTTTGTTTAGAAATATAGTTGAAAGTCTCAGGTATTTCCATTTATTCGAAAAGACATAACAAGATAATCGATGATTCTCAAAGCAAAAAATGAAATTTACAACTTCCTCTCTTCGTTTCTTCAGGCTTCTTTGCAGATCCAATGTGTATATACTTATAAGTTCATCGGTATTTCAAAATTCACCGCAAATGATTCACTTTTCTTCTATACTTATGTATATATATACTTACACGCATCGAGCGAAATGAAACGCGAGCGATCCATAGCCCCAGGGGCCTATACTCACTTTTTTTTCAATAATTCTTTGCACGAATAAAAAGCCAGCGTATATACCTATATATATGCGACTGTATATACCGGTATGAAAAGAAGGCGATTTTTTTTTATACGTTAGCATGTATGTATAAAGTTATATGTATAGATTTATTCAGTACTAAAAATGCGGACTTTCACGCAGCTGGAAACTTCGCCACATACTGACATCGCGCAAATTCACTTTTGTTCGATAAATAGACCGATCGCGCAAGATCAATACGGACTACATAAGCTGCGTAAGGCATGTGCGTGACAAAACAGAACCATTACAATTAATTAATTTGCTGATCTCGATGAGTCACCTTTATACATAGCGCACGCACACACCGTGCGTATAACTTGGTTTATTGCCCTCATAGTAATGTATATAGAATGCGCATAAAGACATAATAGAACTACATATAAAAGATACGCGTTTATATACATATTTTAATAAAGTTTATATTATACTTATCGTCGATTCTTTCTTTTATTCGCAGGTGCTAGGCCCGATATCAGGATGCCATGTGAACCCGGCAGTGAGCCTGGGTCTCCTCATCAGTGGCAATTGCACGATCCTGAAGGCGCTGTGTTACGTTGTATGTCAGTGTTGTGGCGCCATAGCTGGCGCCGCTATCCTAAAGGTAAACTTTCGAAATTTCTTTTATATCCGGAATACACACACGCGGAATGTTTCTGTTTTATTGATGAAATTTACCAATACGTGATCGCAGGAATATTTTGTTATAGTACAACGCATAAGGCGGGAATTATAATTAAAATTTTTGTTTATATGCTTCGAGGATATAGATTTTTTTTGCAATTCTGATATATGTCACGTCGACGTTACGCTATACGTTACGTTTACTTCTAATTTATGTATACGCACTGCGCAGAGTATGTTCCATTTATTGATGATTGACAATTTAAATGGTTCTTTTTAAATGTTTCTCGGTATAGCGCGTTCATATATATGTATAATACGAATGTTATTGCCGCGCTCGAAAGGACTGTAAAGTTTATTTATAAACCTATAAATAATAATTGCAAAAATATACGCAGTAGCCGTTTATTATTAAAAGACTTTCTTTAAAATGGCTAACATATATGAGTTATAACAATGATTTAGAGTTGTATCGGAAAGGACATGTCAATTAGAAGCTTGTCAATGCAAAACTCCTTTTTTTTCTTTCATCTGAATTGAATTTACGGGGTTCTTTTATGCTTTATTTAGACAGTTTTCCTATGTTTAACTGATTAGTCCGTTAAACATTATGCTTACATAAGCAAAAAAGATTGAAATTTTTTCATGGAAAATTAATCTTGAAATTGACGTTGATTAGTCGGCATTTGATAATCATCATAAATCACAATTTTTATGCGACTGTATAATAAAAGCTTTATTTTGCCATCTCGTGCTTACTTTATAACATTTTTTCCTCATTTTTCTCAAACGAAATAACGATTTGCATCTTAAATATAAGCAATTTGGTCGCTCCCGCTGTACAGCCCCAAAAAAATTACCATAATTGACATCACACATTATATACCGCACGACGTGTCAGTAGTACATGACGCAACAATAAATACTCATGCACAGCTCACGAAAGATCCTTAATCGCAGTTTAATTTCTTTCCTTAACAGGCGGCTCTCCCAACGAAAATCGCCCAGCAGGGTCTGGGAATGACGCTCTTGGGTACAGAGGTAAACGGCGGCCAAGGTGTCCTCGTCGAAGCTATCGTCACTTTCCTCCTGGTCCTCGTTGTGCACAGCTTGACCGACGCTAAACGCGAGGACACACGTGGCTGGGCACCACTGGGTATTGGTTTAGCTATTAGCGTAGCTCATTTAGCTGCTGTGCCAATCACTGGTAGCAGTATGAACCCTGCGCGTTCCCTTGGACCGGCTGTCATCGTTGGTCTCTGGACTGATCAATGGGTATACTGGGTTGGACCTATGGCTGGAGCTGTGGTAGCTGGCGCTCTTTACAGGGTTGGCCTGAGGCCTAGGAGCAAGGATGAGGAACAAGGATCCTATGATTTTTAAGCTGGATTTTCTGAAATGATGCTAAGTGGAAATGTTACCATGGTCGAGTGAATGATCAGGAATATCGAAGTTGCTGGGATTTACGGGAGAGTGAAGAGGGTGTCCTAGTCAACTATTGCGATGGCGAGGAAAATTGAATTTTTCTTGGTGCTGAAGCATATTAAGGAGAAACTTCGATGTTTCTGGCAAAGGAACGAATGGAAAAATAATAATTGGGGAAAGAAAAGTGCGGAATTTTCAAAACATATATTGGATACCGTTGGCACGACATTTTTTCTGGATTCGATTGATATTGTATATTCCGTGCCAAATCATAAATTACCTGATATTTAAGAAGTATAATATATTATTCACTTTTTTTTTTAATCAGGCACTCATTGTTCGAAAAATCATTATACTGTGAAGAATGTGTGAAGAATGAGAAACTTTTAAATATATATGATGTAAGTGTTTTAATCGATCGTAGTTGAGTGTGATTAAAACGTGCACTAAAAAAACCATTGTAAATAAGCTGTGTAGGATACTTTTATCAATATTAACTATAAGCTAGATCAATGAAGTCATCAAAATCAAATAGGCGCTAATATCACAATGCTGTATAGATGTGTTTTCTTTATAAAACGCGTGGAGAATGTCATCGGTCATGTATAAAAGTTGAAACGTTTTCAATTTAGATTGAGTTTGAACATCGCAGTGATGAAAGTATACATATGTATTGTATCATATATAAGAAAATACGCTAACCATGTATGTATTGTATCATCTATTCGGAGAATTCCCTTTCATTCGTGGTTTTTAAAATAAAGAGGTGACATTATTCGTTATGCTCCATCGGAACATATTGTTTCAAACTAAAAGCTCGTTACAAGGCCAATCATATACGCATGACCGCAGGCATCGTCCTTAATTCGCTCATGCCACTTTTTTTTTATTTTTCACGTTCTCGTATTATGGTTAATACAATGTCTTTTATTATTTCAATTGAACTACTATGCGAAACGAAAAAATTTAATAAACAATAGAATTTATCGCCAAAAGTGACTGATTGTTTATTAAAAAAAATGGTATGAATAATAGAAAACATAAGTAAAACAGATGATGGTTGTAATGCCCTGTACTGCCATATTATAAAAAATGTTATAATTCGGTACTTCAAATATTATATTAATATATTTACATCATATAATGTTACAAAAATTTGAATTATTCATTATAATTCATAATGCACCGTCTACATAAAAAACCATTGGAGGTCTAGAAAAATGATTGTGCAAAATGTTTAATGTCTGCGTGTGCGTTACTTTTTTTATATTAAGTTATTTTTAACCATCCTAGATTCTTTCTGTAATCTTACAAGAAGAAGTTTTAAGAATTTTAATCTTAGAATGTTTGTACTTGGAACCTAAAGAGTCTCATAAATTATTTTAATCATTACTTTTGTCTGAAATGAAAGTAACATCGAAATTCACGTATATAATTTGTAAACATCTAAAGTAACGGTAGCAGGTCTACTCTGTATATAAAACATTTTATCGTACAAATTTTGAGAGAATATAAAAAAAAATTTATTTTGAGATTTACGATCTAAATTTTAAATATAAATGTGTTTCATGTATGTATTATTTATATTTATAAGAGTTTATTGCGGAAAGAATAGCTTGCAAGTTTTATATTTGTCATTTGCTTCTGTGAGCTAACTTTGCGTACTTCTGCCAAATATGCTAAAAATAACAATCACTAATTACCAATGTATTATAATATATGTAATCTTGAAATCCGATTGTTAAATTCAAGTATAGAATGGAGATATTTTTTACCGCACAGTAATAATGACAGCAATCATATCAAAGTTTACTATAAAATATATAATACAGATATCAGTAGTAAAAAAATACAATTATTTGAAAAGTTTACGTATTTTTTAAATAAATCTGTTAAGATGAAAACATAATATATATGTTTATTGTGAGTTATAAAGAGCAGAAGTATTCGATGTGTGAGTGTTATTAAATAAATATGTTAAGCAATAAATAGTTGATGTCTATTACTTTATTTTGATCCCCTCACACTACTAACATACAATTAATAAATAAATGGATAAAATCTAATATGATTTACTTTTAGTAGAATCTAATTTATTTATACGTTCCTATTACGGTTCAAAAAACGAAGGTAGGAATCACGTTAGTCGCTTGACCGACTCAAGCGACTGACGTGACTGCGTTCGCTCAGCATCGTCACCGCTCTTGTAACACATGATATTTTTTCTAATATCCCGTCCAAAAAAAATTTTATAGCCAATATATTGCCCATAGTATGAATAAGATATGGGTCATACTTCCCATATATGCGCAATATAAATATGTATATGGGTGATGTATCGCCACGGCGCCGGAGTCAAACTTTGACCATCATACTATTTCCCATATAATGCGTATATCTCTTCCATATTTTATTTTCTTGAAATTTGGAATAAATATAAGACACACGTTGAACATAACATGGCCAAGTATGGCCGAAGTTTGGCTCCGGCGCCGTGGCGATATTTGGCCCATATTTACTCATATACAGGCAATAAAATTTGTTCTACGTGAGACATTTATTATTTTGAGTAAGTATAATTCTTATCATAAACTGCACGCTTGCACAGGCCGAAACAATCGGCTATTTTTCTGGCCCTCTGAGGCCATATAACTATTAAACACTTGGGCGCGCGCACCCGAACGTCGCATGAAAATCCAGCCGTTTTTTCTACTACACTGCGTCGGCTTATATATTTTCTCGATACGATAATACCATATTATTCCTAGCTGGGTGGCTTTATTTGACGGAAATTTTTTTAAAATTTCCGTCTGCTAAGTGTTTTTGTCAATGCATATACTATTTAACTTTAAACCTTTAACGTATCTAGTAATTATCATGTTATTCTTTTAACAAATAATTCTAATAAATTTCTTTCTATTTATAAGTTCTACTAAAATCTATAAATTCTACTAAAATTAACTTTTATTTCTCCTTATGTTCTTTTAGCTTTACATAAAGTACTACAGGTACTATTTTTTTTTATAATTTAGCCTCGAGGATGTAGTATGTACCAGTGAATATCAGCCCCTCATCCTCTCACTCCTCATGTACATAGATACTATCAATCATCAAATAATGTTTTGTTTTTTATGTTCCATTTGAGTAGCTTTGTGATTTCTATCACAGCAACATAGTTTTTTATTACAACGTATCGGAAAATAATAAGATTAAATAATTATGGCTTTATTGCATTAGTTCAAAACAATTTTCTTTTTTTGCCGAATAAAATGTAAAAATCTTGTTTTTGATTATATAACCAGTACCTCCATTAGATTGACATAATTTATAAAATCTTTCTTTCAATTTGGACTTACTTTGAATAATAAAATAGAAAACTTCACGTACAAACACTTACTGAATTTATACTTGTGGATGTCGCGTTTAAAATATATCTACCTACTAAAATATAATTATCATCTTAGAGCCTTCTTACTATGACCTAAGTGAATCCTTCATAAACTCTTGACTCGTAAGACATATCGTAACTACAAAGTATCTTCTAGACGAATTCAACATGCATATAGCTAAAATCAACTTCAAATGAAACAGAGGAATACGTCAGAAGATAAAAATGTGGCGCACAATGAACATGCAAATAAGCATACACACGTACTTTAGTACGTGCAGCGTGTGTCTATGAACTCAATGTTTAATAATATAAAAAATATTATTTATCCTTTTTTCGTACTTGTCAAAGATGAAGGCAAAATTAAGATAAGTACACTGCTGTCGTCATTCTACATTAATATATTCTGTGGCTTCCCGGAATAAGCGAATAAGTCCACCTTTCGAGTTTCTGAGAAAAACGAGTTTTAATGCTCAAACTTATATGTAAGATCGGGATTAGTAAAGGAAAAAATAGAGCATGCGTTGGAGACGGAATTAAGTTAGAAAATTAAGGAAAATTAAACAACTATATAAATTTAAAATAATAAAATTAATTAAACCATAGAGCAGACAAAAAGAATTTAAAAGAACGCGCGTGTAGAAATAATCGAACGTGTAAACGGTTAGGATTAAAATTTGTATGAAAGTGCGAGATTCTTGTGGTGACGGTACCTCGCCTTTTTTCCGTTTCTGAAAGTGTTTTATGAAATTGTTTGGAGTCTTCCCTTTTTGCACTGGGCGGACTAAGTCCGTCTTGAGCAAGGGAGCAGGGGACTCCAAATGCCAAATAGCAGCGGGAGTCAAACGAGGTCCTTTTCAAGAGTGAACCTATGCCACGACGTCTAAGTCAGAAGTTCCGTCGCCAGTGAAAAGCGGAGAACAAGTGTACTCCGAAGCAAAAAAAAAAAAAATACCTCGGCAAAGATTGGGGTAAGCGTTCGAGCACACTGATTGGTTTGCTCCCCTTCCCCTAAGTCCGAGAGTATGTCCCGTTGACCGAATCGTGACGCGAGATTCCACGAAGCTCGCGGGGTTCGTCGAGGTTTTCGAGGAAAAAGTCGGGAGAAAAGAAATAAATAAGTCCTAACTGTTGCTGACATCACTTTTTAGAAAAATGAACTTAAAAATATTAACGTAATTTAAAAAAAAAATTCGGCGCCCTCAACGCCGACTCGTGCTGAACACCTCACCCTCGCTAGAAATACCTCATTTTCGCGCCTTGTTGCACAATGTACTAATTCACTCCAAGCGTGTTAGTTATGATGAATGAGTTGTCCGAACTCACTGAAAAAGCGAACGACTGTTTCATTCGATTTTCGAATCGTATTATTTCTTCGAATAATCGATTATTCAAAAACGATATTCGACCGACAATATTTTTGAATATTTTTTCAAAACACTTCTAAAGACTAATCGTTTTTCTACGAAATGTGTTTATTTATCAATTAATTATTTCATTTCATCAAATATTATAGAAATAATAAGGCGATTATTCGAAAAACTTTGCGGTGTAATAAGACCAATCTCTAATAAACAAATTTACCAAAGTATACAAAGTTGTAAAAAAAAACTTTTTCTCTTTCAGCTTTTTAAAATAAAACGTCTCCGCAACAACTTCTTCGACTACGACCGTACAAGTCCTTATCCCATCAAAATTTCGCCCTTAATCACCTCCCAACATACACAGGACACCATACCTTCAATCCCAATTACAGGAAGGTCACAGCACATAACAATAATACGCACACACTCTCACCGAAGTAAAAAGAGGTGCGGTAGGCGCAGATATATATATATATAAGAAGCTAAAATAGAATATTCGAAAATAGCTCAACAACGCTATACTATATACCGTCGCGCGGGCAATAGCCTGCTACTGCTGCCTACGACGACAGAGAGTGCCGCGACGACGGCCGGCGTGGCAGCGTGTTGTAGTTTACCTTTTTCCAAAAGAAATCGAAAATATATCCACTGTTCTACTCTTTCTGCTTCCCCAGCTGTTCAGTACTGAGTAAGTAAATATATACATATACGTTCTTAGATGGTCTTCTTTCTTTTGTCGAAGGGAGGAGAGAAAGTGTCTTTTTGGTGTTGATAATCGCGGTGCGGTAAGACGGATGTTGGTCAACGTTTTAATTGATAGTTTTTGTTGTGTCTTTTATATATCAGACCGACTGTGGTAACGTTTGTAAACGTTTAAAAAGTAGCTTGATATTTACTTTTAATAGAAAGAAAAAAGAGAATTTGGATTATTATTAGCGCATTTACGTTTTATTCATATGCGTATATAGATATAATGTAAATTGAATGTAATAAGAGATTTATTTTAACATACGTATTAATATACGTGGGACTACGTATAAGTATTAGATATAGCTTTTACAAGCGAATAGATTCTATGTCACCTCTATATACAATCATCCGGTCAAGCGCAAGTTTAACAGGCAAAGTTATAAAGACAAAAACAATGAATTAGAAACGAAAAAGCTAAAAAGTCAAATATACATTAAAACTTTAATCATACTATAATTAATTTCACCCTCTATATTCATCGAAACGCAGAAACATTTATCCGAAAGCCAAGACAGAAGAAAATCAGTAAAAGATGCTGGACGATTACCTAGAAGATGGCTACAACATCGACGAATTCAACACGCTTACCGAGACGGAAGAAGCAGAGCTGGAGGTAGGCGACTTCTTTCGTGACAACCTGATGAAAGTTCGTGGTGCTGTATCCGCGGCTGCATTCAAGAAGTTCGGCGCAATCAGTTCTAATAGCGCCCGGGTAGCTTTCATCCTCAGTTACCCACAGGCACATGAATTACCCGTCGAGGTGGAGAACTATGAGAAAAAGGACGCATCGAAGGCCAATTCACTGAAGAGCGCTGGCAACTCGGCCTTCAGCTTTGACCACTACGAAGTGGCGATTAAGGAGTACAATAATGCTGCCCTCGTAGCCCCAAAAGAAGGTGAGTGCATATATATATATATATATATATACCTTAAACATGGTAGCTGTATAACTCGCTAACGTAGGTAAACGTTTAGCGATCGGCTATATATACATTCCAACGTTTCAGTTCTAATATAACTCACGTCGATATAGAAATAATCGTTATAAGCTTTATCAATAGAATTGCTATAACCATTTTAAACGACACGTCTTGTTCTCAGATCTTGGTGTAATCCTGGCGAACCGAGCTGCAGCCTTGTACCACCTGCAACGTCACCAGTTGGCTTTACGTGACTGCGACGAAGCCCTAGCAGTCGGCTACCCGAGCCATCTACGTTACAAACTGGAAGAACGTCGAGCACGTTGTCTACTCGCTCTTAATTGTCATGCTAAAGCTACCGAAGCTTTCAGAAATGCAATTGTTGCCCTCGACGATGCCAAAATGACTATTGAGAAGAAAAAGAAGTTCGAATCGGACATGCGCGTAATGCTCGCGGTAATGGACAAAGGTCAGCAGTTGAACGAGAGCAAGCAATCTGGTCTGAGTAGAGATAAGTTGATCCAGATCGAAACCAATATGTGCGTATAGTTGGACACTCGTTGTGTTTTTATGAAAATTCAAAGTTATATTAAGAATATTTATGAATTCTTCTCTTTTGTTTTTTTTTTTACTTTATCGGCCGGACAGATTAAAGGAGACCGACAATCTGCCAAAAATCAAAGACTGCAATCCACTGTACCCAGCGTGTAGCAAAGCCGTAGAGATCAAAGACGCAGGCGGTGATATAGGTCGCTATGCTATCGCCACAAGGGACATTAAACCAGGCGAGCTACTCGTCATCGAGAGTCCACATTGCTGTTCACTTCTAGGCGAACAACGGTATACCTATAGCGCTTATAACTATAAATATATTTATTGTCAATGTTATATTTATATATACATGTCTGTGAATCGTCCATATATATACAAATGTGTTATTCTGTGTTTCAATAGTTTACGACAGATCTCGGTGTCGTGGTAAGTTTTTAACAGTATCGCCGATGAACTAGCAGTATGTATTATTATATATACATATATATAAGTAGTAGGTGTATTTTCGTAGAGTATTATATTATTATGTATCCCAAGTTGCGAGGCTTAATATATATATATATGTGTACAAAGAAGGGGCGCATGTTTGTATAAGCACCTTATGTACGCGATAATTATTTATTTGCAGTAGTCGTGCGAGATGATGTACTACGATTTCTGTATATATATATAGCACATCTTTTTTCCACCGCATTTTTCAAAAATATCAACTTAAAGTATAAAAATTGATGGTCCTCTTTGTAGATTGTTTTTTTTTTTTTTTTTTTTATAGATTGTAGTTTTACCCGAATTATAAGTGACTGGATAGTAGAAATTCTTCTTTGATTACATAGTTAGTTACATGAATGAAAACGTGTAATCATAAATTACCAAAGAAGTGAAAATGTTATGGATCGACTTCCTACCATATCAATATAGATGTTATCCATTACTTACACCTTTTTTTTCTAGTTTTTCAGTAGACAAATAAGTATTTTTAAGTAAAATGGATTTAATTGATTTTTTTTTTTTTTTCAATAGCAACCCATCATTTGAAAGTAGCAAACATTAAATCTTTTGTACGATACTCCAAAAACTGTTGTGAACCAATTGTTATGATAAACCACTTGTTATTTGTAAGACTATACTATTATGACACTCTTAGGTAGTCCAAACGAACCATTAAAGAATGCACCAACCCTCTTACCGTAGAAAATTTTCACTATACGTTTCTGTAGATTGAGTCCTCGCTTATAAACCTTTCACACTTAAACTCACCGTGTACATATATGTATATTATATATATACACCCCCCTATACCACAGCTATAAACTTCCCTTCTTTATATAACAAACAAACGACTAATAGTTTGATCCACCTCTGGATCGATGCTTTCGTCCACAGGTTGACTCACTGCCACCGTTGTTCAATCAGAATCGGCGCACCATACCCACCGAGCTGCTACGTATGCAGCTCAGTGGCATACTGCAGTCCACTGTGCCGGGACCTTGACAGTCAGATCCATCAGGTTGAGTGCCAGATGCTCGGTTCACTCTGGTGCTCGCATGCATCCGTTACCTGTATGCTCGCCGTACGCGCTATCATTCAACGGCCTTACGCTGATTTTATCAAACTTAAGGACGAGCTTAAAGGCAAAAACGCAAAGCTAGAGGTGTCGAAGAACAAACCTTATCTTGTCAACGATTACAAGACGTTTTATAATTTAGGTATATGTTGGGTTATTTCTTCCTTTTTTTTTTTTAAATTGCGAATGAAAAATTAGTGACATATGCTTTACTATATATGTGCTTTTGTTACACAGTCACGCACGAAGATGAGCGAACTACCGATGACCTCTTTCACAGATCTTACATGGCTGCATGGCTATTGAGGGTTTTGAAGAATTCGTCGTATTTCCCGAAAACTGCGAAAACGCCGGACGCTGCGGAGATAACGCTTACCGAAGGCGAATTGTTCGTCGCTGGTGCTATTCTGCATAATCTTCAATTACTTCAATTCAATTGTCATGAGGTGAGATACAATACATTATACAATAAGATTTTTATGATTTTCCCGGGGAAATAGCATTATACGTTGTTCATCTTCAGATTTCAGAGTATGTAAAGCCCAAAGGAAAGACTGACTTGTCCACGGGAAAGAACTTATTCATCGGAGGTGGAGTTTACCCGACTGTAGCGCTATTCAATCATTCCTGCAATCCCAGTGTAATAAGGTATTATATTGCAGTGTCGTATATTAAAACGTTTTGTCAATTGATTGAAAGAAAGTCGGTTATAGTTAACTTAAATCAATGTTAGGTACTTTATTAAGAACACAATGATCGTCCGAGCTATAAAAACGATTCGGGCTGGTGAGGAGATTTCGGAAAATTACGGTCCGATATTTACCGAAATGGAAGAAAGTGAGAGGAAGCGAAAGTTACGTTTACAGTATTGGTTCGACTGTAATTGTGAAGCGTGCAGCAATCATTGGCCACTTTTGAGTGATATAGATCCTAATATTTTAAGGTTTGTTATTTCAAATGATTATAACTTATACTAAAACGTAACTAAAACGTTCTTTTTTTGGACAGGTTTAAGTGTGAGACGGGACCATCATGTGGAAACATTATGCCAGTAAATGTAAACAGTGATCAGTTCATGATACCCTGTTCTAAATGTGGTAATAGCACAAATATATTCAAAGGTCTAAAAGCAATGCAGGATACAGATTCGCTTTACAAAAGAGCATCGAAAAATCTGGAAGGTGGCAATCACGAAGAAGCATTAAAAGCTTACTTGGAAATTTTGAAGATTCTTGACGATACATTGGCACTGCCTCAGAAAGATTATCATCTGTGTCAGCAAGGTGTCAGACTATGCTTGCTTTGCTATGGGAATTCATCGAATATTTAGTGCAAATCTATAATACTATTTTTGTTAAGTGCTACATAGACAACAATTTCATAGGTGGTTGTGACGTACGTGCATATCGTTCGATAATATTTAACAAAAAGTAAAGAGATTTAAATATTTTTAAGATGTATTGTATTTAATTCAAATTACATTTTATAATGTTACAGATTGTATTTAATTATATAAGCACACGGACGAAACGTAGACGCGATGTAACACACGTAATTTATTAACGAAAAACTCCAATTTATACAATGCTACAAAACAATTGTTTTTCAAACACGATATTCAGTTTTTGAGTCTCCGCTACTGTACGGCACCGTGAGACTTGTTTGGTTTTTATCACATAAATAAAGAAAGCAAATTGATAAAAAAATTACACTTGTGTTAGTTTCTTTTATGAGGTTCAAAATAAAAAAAAAAAAGATCAGGTTTCGATTAGACAAGACTTTGTAAAAGATCGCTTACAAACGTTGAGGGGTTAGAAATATCTCCAAGCAGACCTGCAATTAGAATTTTTCATTTGTAATCTACGATTAATGCACTTAATTTAACTTATAAAGAAATTATTATTACTAACCTGCAACATCGTAAAATTCCTCAAAACTAGTACAAGGCAGCAGCTCATCCCGATAAGCTGCTAGAATTTTCTCGGAAGCTTTAAGCAAAGCTTCATCATTGTGTCTAACATACTCCGCCAAAACTGCTGGCCACTGATCGTCACTCAAAACATTAACCTTCTGCAAACATAATAAGAACAAATTAAAAAATTTAACCCTTCGCATGAAACTGTTTATTCCAAAAATAAATAAAGATAAATACCTTAAAGAAATGTGCGTAGATACCATCAACAAGACCAAAGTAGATGAGCACACTCTTGTAAATAGAATAATCTTTGACGGTTGTGTCGGCCAGAGTCTTGGTCGTCGCTGAAGGTGAAACGTATCGCTGATGTGCGAGTAGTATCAGTCTTCGTAAATGCGTCAATTTTGTCTGATTCCATCGCGCTGGCGTCATGATTAAAATCGATATGGTGCACTGGTAAAGCGGACCTTCGGCTTCGTAACAGCTGTCCAGCCAAGCAGGTCCAGGGGATGATTCTAAATACGTAACGAGAGCTTTATCTTCCCTTGATGCTGACCTAGTTCTGAATTGAATTAAAACACAAATTAGCAGATAAAAAACACAAAATAATCGTATAATAAATTGAAGAAAATTTGAAAAACTTACGTATTAATAACGTAAAGCGCCATGTGTATAAGATAAGGTATGATGTGCAGATTTGATTGTGGTCCACCACCGCCAGTGTCATCGTGGAAGCTCTTTTCCTGAGCGAAGCGCAGCAGCAGTAGTTTGAGATCGTGGACGGTCGATGAGTATGAGATGTCACGGTGGCCAGTGCACTCCTGCAGGTACGTATTGTGCCTTGCCAGACAACTGGCGAAAGCAGATTCGGGCACTTGTGGTCCCCACAGGGGTAGCAAACCATTGCATTTGGTATTGGCGTTCTGAAGAGCGGCACTCTCCCATTCGTCTCGTGCTCGCGCTAAACGCACAGCCGACATGTGACAGTCTACATGGACCACATTGAAATGTGAAACCGTCGTATAGCCTACAGTCTTTCGCTGCTTGGTCTCGAATTCTTCCACGTTACACCGTTTCGTGAAAGTGTAAATACCCAGAACCTTGGAAAGTTAAAGATTTTCAATGATAAACAAATTATTTGTATTTCAACATGTTAAAAGCAAATTTGAAAAAATAAACTCACCATAGTCGGTTTGAATTTATATCCCTCGCGGCAGATGACACAAACCAAGCCAGTTTCATCGCCAAGATCTTCCATTTGCTGCAATATCGTACCGCTCGCCGTAACCTGTCCTTTGTCGTTTGTTCGCATACCCAATGCACCAAGCTGGCGTTCACGCATAGCCATCGCCAGGCGCTTCTTCTCGCTGCGTGTATTTTGACGAGCTTCCTCGATCAATTCAGCGACTTTCTTGTTCGTGCACAAGGCTTCCAACAAGTTCTCAGCCAACGATCCGACGTGTTCGTTCGACGAGACTTGCTCGAGCCTGTGGATGATACTGATTGTAAGCTGCGACGCTGCAAGCTGAAAGAACAAAGTTATCTTACTTTTTGTCCTAAAAATTGCATAGCCAATATAATTTACAAGGATTTTTGAATTACTTGTGTAGGTTCGTGGTCTGTAGCTAAGCCCGTAAGGAATCTTAAAATGTATTTCAATGCCGGTTTCGATATGAATTCTTTAAGCTCGTCGCTGTCAGTTCGAAGTAAGGTTGGCTTGACACATGGAGCATGTACCGTAATATATTCATAGGCATCTTTAACAATACCCATGCTTACGACGTGATCCTTCAAAGTATTTCCAATAGCATTCCTTTCAATACCTTGAGTTAGTACACAAAATAGTTCTAATTTCTGTTCGTCTTCAGTTGTATGTTCGAAATCAAATTTATAAATGTTCAACACGGGCTTGAAATAATCGCAAAGCAGCTCCATTTTATCTTGATTTCCGTAAGTTAGAGCAGCAAGCACCCTCGCTAGATGCTGTAATACGCTTGCACTCTGCCTTACAGCAGTCGATTGTGTGCAGGAAAGCAAAGCTTTCACGTGTTCTGGACTACCTAAAGTACGAGAGAATTCCTCAAATTTGTCTAATGGCTGTGAAGCTGCATTTGCCAAAATGGTTTCCATAATCTAAAAGAGTGAATTTATTAATATTTATCATGTTAATAAAATAATAAACATGCAAATAAGATCTTACATCAAGTAACTGTTCTGTGACTTTTGATTGCGAGTTGTCAGTATCGGCAGCAAGGCAACGTTGGAGAACATCGAGAAGTACAGTGACGGCTCCCAATTCAGGTCGACTTAGAACTTCTTGATTTTTCTTTACTTTCACCGACAGTCTGAATAATTTCAACAAGACTTGCAGCAGAGGCTTGGCTCGATTTACGTCCTGTATCGCTGCTAACCTTTCAAGCATAACTTGAAGACCACCACAATCTGCCAAGACATTTGCCATTTTGTACACTTCTTCGTTGTTCACTTCTTGTTCACTATTGGCATTCAAAGTTTCTACGAACTCCTCGGTAGCATCACCGAGTAGACCACGCATTCTGTAAACAACACGCATCGCATCACATTCACCGCCTTCGAGTACCCAAATCTTTTTATAAACCTGTAAAACATACGATGGATGTTAATATAATAAATCAAAATATTTTTATCATTCACTTAAATTATATTTTTTTTAAATACACACCTCTTTTACTGGAAGATCCAAACTAATAATTTTATTATTAACAAGTAACTCCATTCCATTATCATCCTCTAATAAAGCAACTAATTCGCAATCTTGACAAATTTTATTTTTGACATCACGCATTAATGGCCCCAAACCAGGTTCTAAACTGCTGTAAGGATTTCCTAACATACGTCCTTGTAAAAAGTCTTCTTGTTGTGGATCCTTTTCTAAAGTTAAGAAAAATTCTCCTACATCATTTTCCTCGGGATAAATAATTGAGCAGAGCCTTTCAAAGATAAATACAGGAGTGCGTATATCTTGAGGACTGTACTTCTGAACAGTTTCAACACAGACTGCCATAAAGGCTTTTGTTTCTTCTTCAGTACCTATCACACAAAACATACAAATTGAGAAATAATGTATACTTCATATATACATTTGGAATGTTCAAAACTAAAAATAGAATAATAATTAAAAATACAACTTACCAGTAGTCATCTCTTCAAGTAATTCAAGCAGTTTCTCTTGAGTATCGTCAATAAGTCTTGTCCTTTGTACAACAAGCCTTCTTAGAGACAAATATCCATTGAGAACCGCCCCGACTAATCTGCCTTTATACTGTTGTTTGATATTTTCTTGTTCTAAGAATGTTGCCAAAAGTTCCGTGAGCATCTTTAGTGAGTATCCCTGAGCCAAATCACTCGTTAATGTTGTTTCCTCCAGTCTGTGTAATTCATTAATTTCCTTGGTCAAAAGATCAGCTAATATATTTAAAACTCCTCTAACAGCAAGAAATTGTTTCCACGGAGCTTGTCTAATCAGATTCTGGTAAAGTGATAGGTATTCAGCACTACTTTCGCCAGCAACACACAGTTCGTCGAGATAACCAGTTAGTAAAAGAAGCACTTCCTTCTTTCGTTCAGTGCCCTGACACAGATTTTCTACCATGTTGCAAACCACTTGGCGAGCTAAGCGCGAACTCGGATTAAATATTACCTCTTTGAGCCACGAACCATTGGCAAGTTTCAGAGGTTGAATACCCCGTAAGCGCATACAACGGTAATACCACCGATGGCCGTATTTCTCACTTAGGTAAATCATACGAGCTTCATCCTAAATAAAGGAATAAAACCGTTAAAAAAACATTTTTAATTTACAAGTATGATATAATTATATATAATTTGACATTTCTTATTACCTTCTTCAAAGGTTTGTTCTGTTGTGACTCTGATTTTTTTATTGGCATTCGTTGAAGCCATTCTACATAAGAATGCTTAGTATCTCCATTAAGCCATTTCGCCAAGTCAATACTAACACCTTCAGGTGGTTGAACTGTTGCCAATGATTCTATACTTTTATCCTAAAATGAAAGATCCCCAATAATTGCCAGTTTAGTTTATATTGTTACTCAAGATTCTAAAAACTTTGTAGTAATGTTTACCTTATTTTTCTTTGATAGGGGTTGATCCGGTTTGAGTAGACTTTGCAAAATTTTCAAACACGGTAGTATAATACTTTCCATAACTACAGGGCTCTTTGAGTCTTTGCAAGCCATTAGGAACAACTGCATGACGCATCTTAATTTCTGTTCCCAACACGTATCCTCTTTCTGAATGAGAGCACCCAGCAAAGCCATTTCATGTCTCACAGCTGTCGATAAGTCGGATGTTACTACTCTACCTCTAAGTGTCATTGTCACTCTATTTGTTAATAGCGAGCAAAGTTCTTTCGTTGACTGCGCATTATCTCTTGTCACAAGACAGAGTAGCTGTCTCACTTCCTCCTGTACCTGAATGAAAATAATGTTTACTTTCATTTCTTAGTCCGAATATAATTGCATTTCCGAAAATTATGCATGTATTATTCTCACCTGAACCGTTCCTCTTCTTAGATTGTGTTCGACGAGTTCCTGAATAAGTCCTTGCTTGCAGAGTACTTCTCGGGCAGCACTGTTAGTCGCTAAAGCTCGGAGAAGTGTAAGACAGTGTTCGGTCGCAGATGAAGCGCAACCATAGCATCTACCGATTGCTGGAACGATAGTACCTGTATCTTTCTCTGGGCCTTCAGTGGCAATATTTGTCCTCTGAAATTGGAACATTCCTTGGCCTCTTTGATTTCTATCGTAAGCGACAAGCTCACGTCTACACGCTAATACTCTTTGTATGATTTTGCTTAGTTCTTCAAACGATATCTTGCATTCGACGCAGTACTTTTGCGCAAGGAGCTGTATAGCTCGGTTAACCTGAGTACTGCCGCCTGATGATGTTTGAGATGTTACACCATCGTCTAATGATCTGTCAAGTCGATGTTCTGATATCTTTACCTAAATTTTAAGAAAGAAAAAAGTTTAATCAATAGATTTAAGTTATTTAAATCGTTAATATGAAATAGATTACTTACCAAAAGCATTTCAAGAGTTGGTTTATTTGCAATTAATGTCTTGTAAACTCGATCGGCCTTTTCGAGTAATGTATTAATTGTGACAACAGTCTTTTTACGGTCTTCGTCACTTTCTATAGGATCAACAGCACAGCAAGGTCTGCCCGTTAGCGTATAATCAAATTTAGCGTATTTGCAGAATCCACAGGCGTGGCAAAGGAAGGGATCTTTCTCATCGTAGTTGATGGCGCGACATTTATGACATTGGAATACGTTTTCACCACAATTTGCACAAACACCAGGATTAGCAGGCACGCTGGCTGAACATCGTGGACATTGAAGCGTCTCCGATGAAGCCTGTATATTCTCATAAAAATCAGCATACTCGATCATCAGGTTGCACGCAACTATAGGCAGAGGAAATTCCATCTTAACTTCAGTTTGTCCCTGCACTAGACTGACTTTCTTTGCTTTGTGCCACATAGCTGGCTTGTTCTTGAGTTCGACGACAGCTTGGACCTGTAGATTGTTATGAAATTGTGCAATTTGTTTTGTATTTTTTAAAATCAAGTATGGAAAAAATAAATTAGTACATACCGTTCTATTGTTATAGAAGACATTAATCGTACGAACCATTTTCGTTCGTTTTAGATCACCAATACGCAAAGTTATGCGGCTAATAGTATGGCTACCGACGAGCTTAATAATCTGTGTCGTTGTAGTGAACTTGGAATCGACTTTTATAGATGATAGTTTGATTGTTGTCATTGGTACTTCAGGATTATTACAAACAAGACATGGCTATAAATTAAGTTAATATTATTTATTTATTATTTTAAGTACGGTCTAATCAGAAACATCAAAGTATATAATATTTCATAAACGTACCTCGCTTTCTAAATAATAACCGTCTAATTCAACAAACTGAGCAAGATTGGCATATAGATTGGCATTAGGATGACGAGATAATAGTTGGTTTTGAGTGTGAAGAACTGCTACTGCTTGCTCCATGTAAGAATACATTTTTTTACCAGTATGAGGTGTTCGAAGAGAGAAGTACCCAATTAAATCAACAAATTGTGCTGCCTTACGTCCATAAATTGGTAAAAGTGGCCAAAGGCGCCATAAAAGATCAAGAAGAGCTTCTTGATCTGTAGGGTTGGAGTTCCTGTAATATCAGATTTTATAACAATAATGTAAGTTAATTTATTATGTATTAGAAATAAAATAAATAATCTGCTTTGTGCTTACTTGTAAATAGCAAGGATTAAAGAATGTGCTTGCCAACGAATATTAGTATTGTTTGTTTCCAAAAGGAACGTCTGTATAAATTTAGTGAGTAGAGTAGGAGAAACTTGTTTTTGGATCTGTTCAACTAGAGTAATACATTGAGTTTCTTCAAATTTAGCCTCAGTATCAGAATCTTCAGATTTTTCGCGATCTCTTCTTTCCTTAGTGTTAATTGCTGATTTTAATTCCTAAAATTATTAAATCGGTGATTAATATAAAATATTGAAAATGAACGTTGCGCGCACGTGCGCGCGATTTCAAATTGCTGCTTACTTTGCCCTTGACATCTTTTGATTTTGAAGAAGAGCATATAGCACACTGAAGTAATTGTAAAACCGTTGGGCTAATTCCCTCATCCAGAAGCGTTGAAATTGTGAATAAATAAGATAATACAGTATTGTGTTTCAAACAGAATCGTTGCCAATTTCCTGTACGACTTGTCGCGATATCAACACAGCATTTTAAGTGCTCAATTAATTCTACCAAAGAGTCGTACGGCAAATTTATTGAATGCGGCATAGGTTCAAGAACATCGTAGCCACCCGTATTACAGCATTGTTGAACAGCCTATTAATAGTTTTATTGAAAATAAGTTAGACTTCTTTATAGTAAAAAGGTAAAAGTAAAATATTTATACTTGTGAAAGTGAACTTACCTTTACATGTGAGACCAATGCATGAAGGTCACGAAGTTGTCTGTACTTGTCTTTGTTGCCACAAATAAAGAGTAGCAATTTTCGCACTTGTCGACGTACAAATGGTGTTTGATATGACATCATGTATTCACAAAGGTAGAAGTACCATGATTGCTATAATATGGTGAAAATGATGAATTTGTTAGTAATAAAATAATGATAATAACAATACACGTACAAATTATATTACAAATATAAAATATAATAGAAGTTCTAAACGTTGTACCTGATCAAAAGCAGGTTGGACTGTATTACTTTCTGCATACTTATGTACTTGATAAGGTAATCTTAATGCCATTTCAGTTAACAGTTGAGGATATGGTTCAAAAACATCATTAGCGTGACCTTTAACGTATAAACGTAAGAAGAAAGGCGACATGTCTGGAGGTGAAGTAGTAAGGTGTTCTTTAAGCAACTGCCCACCGATAACTGTTCCCGAATCATCCGTCGAAATACTAAAATAAAAAGTATAAGTGATGTTGGTATTCATAAAGTATATGTGATTTAACAGATCTCCGTCATTTTACGTACGTTTTCCAATATTCCAATAATGCTTTTAATAGACTTAAGCAATAATCAATGACACCAGACTTGCTTAATGTAGCAGCTGTCATTTGAGAAGTAAAATTTGAACTTTCGGATTGCCCCTTTGTATTGTACTTTGATCGAGACATCAAAACACCTTTAAGTGAAAATTTTTAAAATTAATGTTTTTACACATATACTCTTTGTTATTTAAAATACAAAAATTGCAATTACTTAATAATCGCATGATAACAAGATGAACTTCTCTTTTATTTGTTCTAGCGCATATTTCGGTTACGTCGGGTTTCTCCATATTCAACTCTTTCACGAATAAATTCAATAAGTTAGCAAAGCATGTCCTATCTCTTTCATCTTGCCCATCAAGATCAGATGTTAGCATCAAAATGACCTACAATAATAGTTAAATTAATTAATGTTAATAAATTGCTAAAGATTTGATATCTCATTATTAACCTGCATGAAAGGTATTGCCCGAACACCAGGAACATTTGGTAGATTAGGTATAAACTGCATCAACCTATCTAATAATAACAATCGCACGTCGTGTAAATTCGCAGTGATTTCTCCAGTAACATCGTTTTCAGGTTCGATTCCTTGCTCTTGTTCATTTTCCCCATCCTTACCAGTACCCTTTAATGATATATTTATTCATTATAAAAAATTATCTTTCAAAATTCTTTTCAATTGCTAGTATTCAACTTACGGCAAAGGTTGCCGGAGCATTAAGTGAGCTGCTCTCAGAGCGGCCCTGTTGATTCGACCGACTGCCGGCTCCGGATCCGCCATCAGCTTGGCCGTCTCCGTAAGCAGAGCTGCGCCCTGATACACTGTGTTCACCCATTATGCTATCAACTGCACTGCCGCCGCTTTCGCTCCCGCCACTTTCACTTCCCTTACTACAACCACTGCCACCCTTTATCAATAACAAAAATATACGTTACAATCATTCCTAATCAATAATTAAAATTAATTATATAAGAATTTCAGTTTACTTGTTCAGCAGGTGAAGTTCTCAATGTACTACCATCGGTTGCTGCAGTTGACCCTTCATCGTCCGAACCACCGGCTGAGGCAGTTGTATCGGAATAATGGCCTGCTTCTTGAGCCTAGAAATATCAATAATGTTAATACTGTTAGTAAATTTCTGTACTAAATTAAATATCTATAAACCTTTTTGAATAAATTTAGTAGCATATCTTATTTATTACGTTATACGAAATAAATTATATTTTCAATAATAAATATTATATGCGATAATAAAAAGTTTTACCTGAGCCATAGCACCGCCCTGAACAGGTCCTATTCCTTGTGCAGCAAGTGCTTGTAAACTTTGCAATGCTTGTCCACTCAGGTTTTGCAGGCCCTCTAATCCTTGAAGATTTGCCAAGCTCTGCTGAAAACCTTGCTGTAAGGCTTGCATTTGTGGCCCGCCCTCGTGATCTTGAAGACTTAGGGCAATAGCAAGTTCAACCATTGCTTCATCGTCTTCAGCCTGAGGCATATCCAATAGTCGCGGAAAGCCACCTGGCCCTAACAGAGCCTCGAGCGGGTTGACAACATGAGCGACGCCTGCTGCACCAGCTTGATTGCCGCCTTCAGCACCGAGTAGTGCCATTGAAACGACGTTGTCGACATCGAACTGTTCTTCTGCTTCAGCGGGATCCATCGCTTGTGGCTGAGGAACTACCGGTGCTGGCTTTTCTTCGACTTCAACAGTCGGATCTATATGAAGCGAGGAAAATTTTACATCATATAAAATAAAATTTCAATTTTATTATCAGTGCATTAAAATTTACTTGAAGCAGTGTAATGCGGTGGACTTGGTATATATACTCTGCATTTCTTGTATCTTGGTCGTAGTACTTTGATAATCGCTTGTTTGGCAGTAAAACTGACAATAGTATCAGAGCTAAGCAAAAGCTGCAAATACAATTTTGCTGCTACCGGTGCGAAGCCGTCAACGTCACAAATGGTGAAAGCATGAACTATTTCAATCATGGCATGTATGACAGCCTCGGTATGTGTGAGGCCAGGCACAACTACGGGTGCTAATGCTAGATTTTTGGGATAAGCAGCGTGCAACAGCCACAATACATCCATCAATTGAAGCATCAAATGTGGGTTGGTGTTTTCGGTTGCTGATCCTTGTGAAGAAGTTCTATCGTTTTCGAAAATAGGAACTAAAAAGAAAAATCAACAGTTATCAGATGCGAAATATAAATTTTGAATAATCATTATCTATTATCATATCACTGACTTAAATTCTCATCAACTGTCTTTCCTGAGTGTTGTTCAGCAAATTTGTATAAGTTTTGTGGTCGAGTAACAGCTATACTTCTAACAATTAAAACTAATCGATAAAAGTTTTCAGCATCAATATCACACGGATCCTCAGTTTCGCGCATTGCTTTTAGCGACTCAAGTACATGTGTTAATAGAACTTGATCCTTAAATATTTTAAATCATAAAAATACTTTTAGAAAATTGTACTCGAACATTTTTTAAAAACATTTATTATTATTAAATGTTACCTTATGTCCATGATAATTAGATTTAGAATTATGTAGGGCAGCTAAAAGCGCTGTTGTGTGAACCTGTACTGGTGGAGGGGTTGGTAAAGTTAGTAGATTAGAAGCCACTTCCAAAGCAGTTTGTTTCAACGGCGCTTTTGTCTCATCAGTGCTTGATAACGTAAATGAAGATTCCAACACTTCAAGAATGCTCGAAACCATTCTAAAAATAATAGTTATTTTGATTCTTCTTTACCTCAATAAAAAAATGTGTATTCCATTATCTAAATAAAATTTTTACTCCACTGTCTAAATAAAAGTAAAATTTTTTATCACAATCGAACATAATCAAAAAGAACACAAAAAACTACGATCACACGCTGAAATTCTACGATACCTATTTCGTTCCTTACCTCTCGATATTTAATGATTCGTCCTTTGTTGGTCTGATTGCGTTATAATAATTAAAAATAAGATTAGAATTTTAAATTAGGTGTAAGTTGATGTAATTTAATTTTAACGCGAAGCTTAATTATCGCGAATCTATTTTGAAAATTTTAAAATAAAAAATATATCTCACTTGTCTACAGCAGCTAGAGGTGTTGGCGAAACTGTTGGATTTTCTGAATCATTATTCGTTGTTGCTCCAGCCGTAGCCTGAGCAGGGGTTGATTGCCCAGCGGGAATGTCTTCAGGTTCTTCGGGCCATCCGAATGCATCCTTAGTCTTTCCATAACTACAAAAAGTAATGTATATTTAAATATATGAACATAAAAATATAAATTTCAATTTAAATTAATATAATCATAAGGAACAAAACATACATTTTAATTGAATCAACCATTATGACGCCTTCAGGATCTTGCGAAGGACCAAAAGTAATAGAAAATTTTTTATCAGCTTGAAGGCTTTCTTCTCTCGTCAAAGGTATATCGAACCATCTACTACGAGTTAACGTCGTTCTAATACTTCTACCAAATATCTAAAATTGTAAATAAAAAATAATATACTTGTTACGTTTTCACAAAAATCAAGAATAATTTAAGTTAAGTACGTGAATAACATACCTCAACGTATAATGGCGCTCGTTGTACATCTTGAGTTCCAAGTTGAACCCTAATTCCAGTCATTACCAAAGTAGTATCGTTATTTGACACTTCGACGTTGAAACCCATGGCTTTCGTCGATACAACGTACATTCCAGTAGTATTTAGCCTATGTTTAATCTGTACGACGTTATAAACCTGTAACAAGTCATTGCCACCGAACTCAACGTCGTTCATTATTTGGCACTGTTCAAAGAAATCAATTGGGAAATTGACCGAACCCGACGGTTTACTTGTTTTTAGCGCTTTCTTTTTCTTTGTTTGTTTCAGGGTTGTCGTCAGACCTACGGGCTGCACATTAGATGACATCCAGAATCCGGTTTGTTCCATAGCAGCCATGTAAATTCTCAAGCTGCCGTCCTCGCACAAGAGAATCAAAGTTGTGCGATGTTCGGCATTTGAACTCGGATGTCTGATTGCTACCATATCCATGATTTTAGCTTTGGCTGGGACTACTTTGATCTCTTGAATCATAATCGTATCTGGTTTAATCATTAAAATGACGGGATTGTTACTGGTCTGCAATACTGAACAAACAAGACCAGGATGATTCGCTACTTCACTCCATTGGCACAGTGGTTGTGGCTGATTGTTGTTAGATTTATTTCCGCCGCCACCTAAAGAACAATAAAAATATCAAAAAGTAAGCTGAAAAATTATAATTTTTAAAATAGGATTAAACAATTTATTGAATGGAAATACCTCCGCCACCATTGACTTTGTTGGTGATATTTATCAAGTTTACAAGATCAATGTCATCGACGTACTTCATAGGAGCCACGAAACTCTTGCCGCTTGCATAACTGAAGAACAGTAACTGCAGCGCGTGGGAATAATATATTGAAACACCACCACCACATACTTGTCCATTATCTTTAATTTCCGAATGATAGACCTCTAAAGTATGAGTGACATAAAATGGTCCGTGCTTAGCCTGACTTTCTTCATCCATAGCTTGACTGTATATATAACCAGCCGACGACATCAGTAGTAAATGAAATTCGTTATTCTCTGTATGAATAAATGTACAATCACGTATTTTGCCCGTAGGTACGAGGAAGTAATACTGAGGACTTAGCGCGTCTTTGCTCAAATCGTAGATCTTAACAAAGTCGGCAGTAACGAGAGCTAATTGAGTTTGGGATCCTGGTAACCAAATAGCCTTGATAATGAAGTTGCCAGTCTCAAGCTGAGGATGTAAGACTAAATGGTCAGAAACGGTACCCGTACTGTTGAACGTGAGTACATGGCAGTCTTTAAGACCGCAGACCGCGAGGAAGTCCTCATTCCACTGGTTACCGGTCATCGAGAGGACCGTAAATGGAATCGGAGCCGATGCAAGTCGAGTCAAAGTTAATTTACGTTTCGATGAGTCAGCTTGTTTCAAGAGAGCACTCAACTGAAGGACTGTGATTTTTCCTTTTTCATGTGATACGGCTAGATGCTGCCTCTTGCCGTGTGGAGAGGATAAACAACACATAGCAACCCGTCTAATCATGTGAGCAGAAAGAAGTTGCCTGATAGTTTGTCCCTGATCTCCAGAGTAATTCATACGAACGTTTTCGAAAGCTCCTTCTTGAGATCCAAGCGTAGGCAACATAAGCTGATCTGTGTGTTCGAATTTCTTCTGTACATAATGCAATTGTGACAGAGCCGTCTGTGCACGAGCATGGCAACCAACAGGTGAAAACTTTTCACAAGATGCCTTTACCGCTGGTATTAAAGAACGAGTCAATTGCACCAATGATGTTACGAGTCCGCTACCCCAGAGTTTCGATAGAATCCAATCTTTTGAGCCTTCTAATTGTTTAGCAAGAGCTGCTTGCTTTTGCTTATCCTTGTTACTTCGCTCATGCTTTTCGTTAAAGTGCACAGGACTGGATGCTCTGCGTCTCAGGCTGCTCGTAAGTAGCATATGACTGTCAGTGTTTCCAGAATTATTATAATACGATGCTCCATTGTTAGTAGGATGTTCGGAGCTTTGAGGACTTCTTTTGATCAAAGCTTGACATGAAGCATCTTCCTTTGCACCGCAATCGCAGAAGAAGTTACCGAATTTAGCGTAAGTTACGTCGTGCCCACGATGACAGACTTTGGCGCAGACTGAACAAACTCCTACGCCGTCTACCATGTTGCACGTATGACAATGGTACCAATGTTGATTCATGAATTCTTTTTGAGTAATAGTAAAAGTGCAAAGTTTATTGCAAAGACTGTCCTCATCTGAGTCTTCTGCTCCACTATCGTCCTCGTCATGAGCAATCTCATCAATCCAATCACTATCATTTACATCATTGGATGGTTGAGCGCCTTCCCAGGGTGGACTAGTTGCGCGATCTTGATTGACAACAGGTTTTTGTGGACATACAGCATTGACGATATCGGCTACGTAATTTAATACGCAACAAGCTGCTTCGATATAAGATGATGATTTGTCAAGATTTTGTGGATCTTTATTTAATAATTGTTGCTTGCTGTAAAAATTTACTCGTGTATTTACATAGTTTAAATCTATAAAATTGTAAATTATATTGTTAATAAGAGGTTTAAACATACCACAATTCGATCCATTCAGTGGCAGATTGAAACAGTAAAACGTGGCCTTTATCAGATCCAGCATCAGCTAAAGTTGACATAACTTGCATTAACTCAGAAAAGCTTACACCTTCCGTTGCTGTTGATAAAATACGAAAAGCTATTGGAATAACAGCCTGAAGAATAGTAACCGAGACGCCCTCGCTGACATTACTGAAATCATTAGATTTCCTTGACGTTGAACAATCAAAATTAGTACTGACTCTAAGAAGATGTATTAATATAAATATTTAATGCATTACCTATTTTCTTTGACAATGTAATTAGTGAGAGCTCGAAGCAACTGATTATTTTCCTGCAAGGATTGTTGCTCATCATTGGAAGTTGATGGCTGATTGTTCGTTGCCATGGAGTCTCTCAATAATGCCTGCCATTGACCTTGAGGTTGTTCATTATTCGGTGCATTATTTGCTGTATCGCTTTTAGGGGGTGCTTCTTCAGAAGTTGTTGCTGTAGGTGCAGTTCTGTGATATTTTTCAATTGATGAATAAAATTACATTATACAGTTAATTCAATTTTTTTAAATAACAGCATATTTACGTTGGTGCAGATGAAACGGTCGGCGTAGGAACGTTAATTGTGGATGCACTCGGAGATAGACTCGCAGATCCAAGAATAACGTGAGCCAACCAAGACTGAAGTTTTTCGTTTTCTACTTTGGCAAGATTCGACACCGATCTACAAAGTCGATCCAGAGATCCATCGTTGTCTTTTTCGGCTATTAAAATAAAATATTCGAGATTGTAATATTGTTTTAATAATGCAATATTTAATGTGCATATGAGAATACATACCAGCTTTGAAAAGTTTATTAAAGAAATGCAATACATGATTGCTGAATTGTTGGGAAGACTGTGGCGACGCTATTGAAAGAAGGACCGAAACTAGAGTTCGGTTTGTGCTTGGAGCGAAAAACTGATCCAAAGCTTTACAACCAACTGGTTTTTCTAGCAATTGTTCCCAGTATTTGATACATTGCTTCAAAATTTTTCCGTCAATCGATATACTATTAAATATAATGAATTAGAAAAATACCCCGTAAAAACGTCAAAATAGTTAATTAAGTTTGAATAATCGCTTATTTGGAATTAACTCACCTAATCGGATCTTCTGAATTACTAGTGTAATCGACAATTAAATTATATGTATGAGTAAGTACAAATAAATGTTCTCGTATTTGACGGGCTTCACTATCAGGTTCGCCAATTAAAGTATTGAGAGTTTTTGAAGCCATTTCGTGGAAATATTCAGTTCGCATATCCATAGTTAACGAGATTAAAATGTCTATGGCATGATTTCGAATTTCCGAATTTTCGGGAGCTTTTGTTGAACTAAAATTTAAAATATATATTTAAGAAAAATTTTTTTATAAAATATATGAACATAATAAATCTCGTTTACTAACTTTACGTATTCCATACTGATAAAGGACACCAATGAATATAATAAATTCTTGAGAGATGGATTAATTGAAAAAGAACCATATTCTGATAACGAACTAATATGATGATTGATGGTAGCTAAAATATAGCTCTCGGCCGGAATTATATCATTTGCATACGTATTCTAATAAAATAATAACTCGTTATTAAAAATTACTAATAGAAATTCAAAATATATTATTAGTGTAAAACTGACTACATACCCAAGGCACATGAGCAACATTTATAGCTTTCCATTTGTCAAGTACAGATCTTACATTATTTGGTAGTAAACTAATTAATGAAGCTTCAGTAGCCCAATTTGCACCACTCATACAAATAACTTCATCAAGGACAAGAAAATCTCTCACACTATATTTTTTGCTACCCTCTGCAGTTTCTTGAATTTGATATAATATACTCGAGCGACAAGATGCTAACATAGCATCTGTTAATGATAAAATATGTGGTAGTATGTCTACTACTAATTTATTCACACTTGAAGAAGCAGGTTCTGTTGGTTGTTGAGTCCTGGAAATAATTTCAGTTATAAATAATAATTTACTCAAACGTTTTTATTAATTAGGATTGAAAAAATTACTTAGAAGCTTCAACATTGTCGCTAACAGATTTCCATATACTTTCATCCATTAATACTTGTAATTTTCCAATGACTGCAGATAAAATGCAGAGTGAACTTAATTTTGGCAAACATGATTTTGGTATTATTTTTTCATTTGGATTAACTTCCGGTTTAAGCGATTTTATACAATTTTTGGCAAGTGCAACATCATATTTTAAAGAGTTCACAGTGGAAGAAACAGTTTTTAAAAGATTCTCAGCATATTGTGTATACATTCCTTGTTTTACCAAACAATCCTGTTTTTAAAATGTTTAATGTATAGTAAAGTGTCATTAAATTTTATAAAACTATGTTTGATTTACTAAATAACTGTTTTATTATGAATAATTTTTTCTATATTTTACCTTCATCCAACCAGTGAATGTTTTATATGCAGCTCTGGGACCCCAAATTAGAGAATGAAGTAACAATGGGCCGGCTGGAATTTCTTCTCCCAAAGCAAGTTTGTCCATGTAAGGAGTTGAAGGTGGCAGCATTAACAACAATCTACACAAGAATAAAATATATTCATTCTCTAGTATCATTTAAAATGAAGGATTATTAAAATAATATTTACCTCCAGCAAATAGAAAAGCAATACTGTGTTGCACACAAACCAGTAAAATTCATTTTATCTTTCCCATCTGATCCACTCTTTTTAGATATACAGGTTTGATTTAAAATATTTAAAATATCAATAAGAGCATCAACAAGTAAAGGATATTTCATTTTATCTGGTGTTCCCAAAATAAAGTTGCAAGCCTGTTTTTGACAAATATTATTAGCAAATTTATTAAACTTTTTTAATAATAAATTGATAAATCAATGTAATTTACCAATCCATCTAATTTTGGTGTATCTTGATTATTGAAATCATAAGTAGTAAGATTATAAAATCGTGGCTTCATCGAAAATTCATCTTGTGGTCCAAATTTTCTATAATTATCTTCTATCTCTTTCCATGGGGTATAAATTCTTGAAGCTTGCTTATTTCCTTCTTTAGTATCCGAGACAAGACTAGTAGCGGAAAATAAATTCCACTGAACCTAAGATAAAAAGAAATAGTAATCACCATTTTTATTAATATACAAAATAAATTGATTTAATTGTCATAATACAACAAATATTTTTACAAAAACTTTGTATGAGATGCTTACTACCGTTCAGTTTTCATTATCAATCAGACGGCCCTGGTATCTCAGTCTTATAGTTTAATAACTAATTTTCTTTATTATAGCATTTGCAGTATTGTAAAAGATTATGAATGATCAATGAATGAATGAAGATGAAAAAATGAAAATGAATGACGGAAAATAATACGTGAATGGCATTGAATAACCAACACTTTTTTACTGCATAATGCATTAAAAAATCTATATAATATTACAAAAAAGAAAATATCTTACTTGTTCCAGCAAAGTTGAGGGAGCGTCGTAAAGATGTTTCATCATATATTCAAGTAAAATTAATAATCGTGATAAGTGTAAGATTTGCGAGTCTTTCATTGAATTTTTAACTGCTTCACTACATCTAACTGCTCCACTACCCGTTACAAGTAGAACAGATTTTTTTTGCATTAGATTTAGTGAATGAAAAAGGAAAAGGACCAATTGTGCATGTTCTACATTTAAATCTGAAAAAAATATTATAAAGCGTTAGATTTATTATTGTTTTCTAAAAGTTTAAAAATGTCAATTCATTAACCTTCATTTTCAGTTTCAAAAGTTGTTGGAGGATTGCAAACATTTTCAACCATTGTTGTTACTAGTCGTTGCCAAATACTGATACAAGCAGCTTCTTTTTCTGATTGTGGTTTTAATAGCAATATCTACAATGAAATGAAGAAAAATGATGTACCCACGATTATAAATTATTTGTAAAAACAATATTTTTTGCTTTGTTACCTGGGCAAGAACACTAAGAGTTCTAGGATATACTTGTAATGGCCACGATGAAGGACTGCAATTTTCAGTTGACCATGGACTAACTCCTAAATGATGGAGTAATGTATTCTGAAGGGTTTCACTTAAGGTATTTCTGGCTAACAAATTGTGCGTGTATCGACTTAGAGCTTGTGAGAATTCAGAATACATTGCACCTAATGTTGCACCGTAAAAAACAGAAATAGTGCCTAAAAAAAAGTGATGTGTTAATTTTTTACTCATAAAAAAACAATTTAAAAAAAAATGTAAGTACCTGTTTCTGTACGAGCTGCTTCATGATCTAAATCTCTTATAATAGCAGCTAATATTACCATTTGTTGTTCCACTAAACCATTTACCACGTAATCTCGTACATAAGCACTTCTACTTCCAATCAAATGTTGATTCATAAATTGGAAAATTTGAGTTCCTAGTGATATATACTATCAATAAGGAATATAGAAATAAGTTATTATTAACGGACGGACGAAAGAATATGAACATAAGCACAAGTTTGAAATAAACATACCCCATGAGGCTCTCGATTATCAGGAACAACAGTGGCATTGCGTTCAGTATTCGTTTCTTCATTAGTCTCTTTTGCAGTATTAGCTGGTGGTCCATCAGATGAGTCTAGTGTTTCTTCAAACCAAAGACCCAAAATTGGTTCACTATCCTCTTCTATAAAATTTAAAATACAGTTTGAATACTCATCTTTTATCAAAAAAAAAAATCAATAATTTTTTTTTTTATGCTTTACTACCTTGATCAGTAGAACTTTCAGAGCAACTATACAGATCTTCATAATAAGTTGTAGAATCAGATTGACTTAATGTGTCACCTTCCAGAGGATGCTTTTGTACTCTTTTAAGCGTGCAAGCCTACAATATTCAATTAATAGTTTAAATTATTGTAGATAACAAAAAATCAATTATAATGTACAAACAAGTATACCTTTCGATAGCTAATAGTAGCCAAATAAAATAATAGATGATTTAGAGGTGCAGCTTGGAAGAAAGTAGCTATTCTTTCTAAAGCTGTTGCAGTAGCCAAAATATCCAGAGGAGCAGGTTCTGGAGGTGATGCTTGCTCTATGCCAGCTTCAACAGAAACATCTTCCAAAAGAGCACCCATTAATGTAAGTGCATGAGATGCTAAAGCTACAGATAGAACACCAAAGCCCTGTTGTCTGTTTCATGTAAAATAATAATGTTTTTATTAATTGTTTTAAAAGTAAAATTTAAAAAATATTTTAAAAGTATTATAAAATAAAAAAAAAAATGTATCCTTACACTTTCATTAAGTTTATTCTTCCAGTGCCATCACGTGCCTTGCTTGGTGATTTTCCTTTTTCTTCTTTTCCTTTGTCAGTTACACTGAAACTGCTAACTGATAACTGAGCTTGTAAGCCAGCTACCAAAAGCCATACTCCAATCAATAAGTGATTTTGAAGTATCTAATAAACAGATGAGAAAATAAAAATTTAAAATTCAAGTCATATAAAATATTTTTTACTAAAAAAACTTACATGTCCGCCTGCTCTTGTACTATGTTTGATAATATTTGAAACTAAGGTAAAAATTTCTAAACTTCTTTCTACAACAGTAATAGCCAATGCATCATATTCTTCTTCAGTACTTTTAGTACTTTGACTACTTTGCGGATTTGCATTTGTATTTGAACTGCATTTTGGCGAAATAGCATTTGTAATTCCAACAATGCTTGATGCAGTAGCATTTGCTATAGAACAGTATAGACATGACATAGTTAACAATGATAATTTTTCTAATTTTGCTGGTGTCAATGGTTCAAGAATGGGTAAAGACACAACACTATGTACAATATTGATATCATTGACAACTGAATGAAGACTGTGACGAATAGTATGAGCTTCTGATTGATTTGCTGGTAAACAGAAGCTTTTTCTATTTAAATATGCTTGATATTTTCTGGCATAGCGTGATAAATGTGGTAAATTAGAACACATATTAAGAAGCATATCACCAGCTCCCATACTTTGCAATGTATTTATGTTATTTGCAATAAACATCATCTAAAAATGAGTATAATTTATAAATGGAAATAAAGTACAATTTATAGTGAGATAGTTAAAAAATGTTCAAGGAATTCAATTAAAAATTATTATTATGAATGATCCACCAACCTTTGTGTCAGTTCCTTGTTCTGCACTTTGTGTTTCTGAGCTTGATTTGGTTGAAGTATCAATAGCAATATCATTTGTAATTGAAAAATCTTGCAAAGGCATAGTCAGTTGTTCCAAAATACTGGTTGATAAATCACTACGAGCCCGTTTTGTCTCTTTGATAGGTTGTGGTGTGCTTTCTTTTTCTGTGCCTGTAGGTGAACTTTTCACACTTTGAGGAAGTTTTGCATTTTTCATAATTGCAATTAAAGCAACTTCTTCTGATTTTGCCAATAAAGATTGACCGACACATAAAGCTCGAATAGGCAATAATAATTGCCTGGTGGTTAGGATTGTTGGGCCATTGCTTTCTCCTGGCTGTGAAGTTTGTTGCGGCAGTTTGCCGACTAAATAAGTTAACAAAATACGACATGCTTGCCAAACAATTGGTATTTGACTCTTAAAAACTGAAAAAAAGTATATCATTATAATTATGTTATTAACTAATTACGTATTCTACAAATTTACTTACAAGTACTTGTACAGGAACCAATATAGTCAGCTGTTAAAGCAACAAATGATGTGTAAAAGGCTTCATATTCTTCATCATGTGATACTAACTCTTGTTCACTGAAAAATTATTTTTAACAAATATTTTTATATTGTTTACTACAAAAACTGTAAACATTATAAATAAAAAAATTAATTTTTTCAAATTGATAAGTTTATAATAAACAGACGCTTTGGTAATTGCAGCTTTTCATCATATCCTATGAAAGAAAAAGATTCTTTTGCATGATTCATACTCTCAGCAAGATTATTTTACATTTACAAATGTTTAAAAGCTTAATTTAGCAATGGTAAAGTTTCAAAAATACTTGTGTAAATTAAATATATTAGTCGGATAATTTCATAAAAAATAATCATAAAAAATAATAGGCGAACATTAAACAAATCAGCGCAATAAATAGATAAAGGAATTCTACTTGTCGTAAATAAACGAACAGTTTAATCCACAGGAAAATTTAAACGAAGCATTCGTACGAATCTCCGTAAAACTAGCGGTGGGCGCAACCAGTATACCTATTGCGCTAAATTGCGTTAACCGAAAACGTTTCCTTTATTGTAACGAATTTTCTACGTCTTAAGACTTCCATTTCTGTACTGTCACCTTGAGGGGGCCGCGGATGATCGCGTTTTTCTCGGCTCTTATTAACCGTTTCGAGGCAAAACTTTTTCCTACCTCTGTATGACAGCCTTGACTAGCTCGATAATGTCAGTTTTGTTGAAAGATCCATAAGATGCAGTTAAAATCGGCTTTATTACGGAACTCCAGTCGACGACACCACCGCTCTTTGCCGCCATCTTGAAGTGTTATGACCGCTAGTCCGCTAAGCGCTAGAGATTGAGAGAACGCCGAATAACGCGAGTTTGTGCCTTGTACGAGTTGTACCCCGCGTATATAGCCCAGCGAGCTGCTCGCGCCCTGCGATCGCGAGCGTATTCAGACTATATCACTTCGAGAAATCGAAGCGTATGCCGTATGCTTCAATTACTTCTAGACTTTTCAGCTGATTGGTTGTCTTCCAAAGCTTGACCAATCAGCGGAGAAGTCTACGAGTAGTTAAAGTATACGGCATTCGGCATGCAATGGAGGGGCCGTAAATTTTCAATTTCGTACGTATAGGTGTAAAAGAATTGTAGAAAAATATATATTTCGAATATAACAATTATTGTTTCAAAAGTTAAGTTTTAATCAAACTCTTAAATTATGGGTAATATATGGTAAATGATGTTTGGTAATTTCATTTTTAAATCTACGCGAATAATAACAAAATTTACTAAATGTAAAAATTTATTTTATACATAATTATGTATATATAATTATAATTACAATTTGTTTTGTTTCAATAGTTTAAAATATTTTAGTAAAAGTTATATTTACGATGCTTACAAACGATTAACAATACTTTATTAATTATTATTTTTTATCACATTATACACTTCAAGTCTTTGTATTTCTAGGAGTAGTTTTGCAACAGCATGTCTTAATTGATGAAAACGGTTGAGTGATAATTCAAAAGTATAACTCTCTCCATTACTTAAAATCCATTCCATCAGCACATGTGGCTCCAACACTTTTGACATCAAACTAAAATGAAACATATTTAAATAATACTGAATTTAAAATATTGTTTTTTTTCCAGTACATATTAAGTAGGTCAAGAATTAGCTTGGTCAGACAAAAATTCCAGGTATAACTAATCTACTACTTAACTACTTTGTAAAAACTTTGAATTAATTCTAAATTAAATATTGACTTTAATTAACATTAACATAATAAATGATTTTATTTGGAACTATAATAAATTTACCTTGAAGAAATAATTATATCGATTCTCCATTTACATGTAACTAAGTGAGGAAGAAACTCAACTTTATTCACACAACTCCGTAATAAATCAGGCCTCTTTGACCCAGTCAGAACAGAAAATATATCTTGAATACATTCTGGGGAAAACCTGAAATATGATAAATCGTGAAATATTGATTTCTAAATCAAATTTCATTGAAAGTATAGTTTTGTTACTTTAATTCCTGCAAACACTGTTTAAATTCAACAGGTTTAATTGTTATACTTGGAGAACGCAAGTGTAATTTCAGAATGATAAGAACAGCAGCATACCACTCATCAACTAATTCTTGTGGTAAATCAAAGTTATTACTTATAACTTCTAATGCTCCTTCTTCAATATATTCCTGATCAATGGCTTTTACTGCAACTATAAAAAATATTTATTTAATTTCCCTTAGAATGCAAAAAAATTAGTGCAAAAAAGTGTAAATACTCATAAAAAGTTAGTTAATATTTTATAAGCAAATGCGTTTTTAAATTAATAATTTCATTAACATAAATGCAAGAATAAGTTGATCTAAAAACATTTAAAATATCTGTAATAATTATTATTATTATATTAATAACAACAATAATTGTTCTTACGTTGCAGTAGCGGTCTAATAACAGCTTGCTCTAACTCTGGTAAGTGTTTAGTGTGATTACCCAACAAGGATGATAATTGCATTTGAAAAGCCATACTAACGGATAATGCTATTAATTAATTAGCACATTAAACGCGAACGCACAGACCGTTTACTAATCCTAGTCGTCATATTTTGTTTATAGAAAAATCAAAACATTCTCCTAATGTTAGGAATATAGGTTAATGTTAAATAGCAAGATCAGCTGATGCGCATGCGTATGAGCGGACAGGATGCCGCAGTAATCAGTATAGTGTGGACGAAGACCTCAATCACATTTTTTGGGCCTGTCCTCGTTTCGACACCCAACGCACAACTCTCCTCAAAGATCTTGCCAATCTAAAACTTTTTCCCCCTTTCACTATCTCATCCTTTTTACAC